>CAUYON010086372.1:0-14715 GCA_963573935.1 Arctocebus calabarensis | reverse complement strand
TGCTCTGTTACCTTTTATTTGTATCCTTGGGGTCGCAGCTCGCTCCAGCAGGGTTGATGTTCGTTCCTGGACCTTGTCTCTTGGCTCAGCTTCAAACCGTTGGCTTTCTCGCTAAATTTCTGTCCTTTAACTCTCCTTCTAGATGGGAGCATCTGCAGAAAGCTGGCTACAGACCGCCATCTTGGCTCCTCCCCCCTTTCCCATATTCTTATGCTATAATTGTGTTATAGTTTTCACATGAAAGCAATAAATTTGTTTCATAGTAGGGCTGAGTACATTGGATACTTTTTCTTCTATTCTTGAGATACTTTGCTAAGAGGAACATGTTCCAGCTCCATTCATGTAAACATGAAAGAGGTAAATTCTCCATCTTTCTTTAAGGCTGCATAATATTCCATGATGTACATATACCACAATTTATTAATCCATCGTGGGTCAATGGGCACTTGGGTTTCATCCATGACTTAGCAATTATGAATTGGGCTGCAATAAACATTCTAGTACAAATATCTTTGTTATAATGTGATTTTTGGTCTTCTGGATATATACCTTGTAGAGAATTTATAGGATCAAATGGCAGGTCCATTTTTAGATCTCAAAGTGTTCACTAAACATCTTTCCAAAAGGAATGTATTAGTGTGCAATGTAGAAGAGTTCCACATCCACGCCAGCATCTCTGGTTTTGGGATTTTGTGGTGGGCTAATCTTACTGGAGTTTGGTGATATCTCAAAGTAGTTTTGATTTGCATTTCTCTGATGGTTAGGGATGATGAGCATTTTTTCATGTGTCTATAGGCCATGTGCCTGTCTTCATTTGAGTAGTTTCTCTTCAGTTCCCTTGCCCACCCTGAGAAGGGATCACTTGTTCTTTTCTTGCTAATACGTTTGAGTTCTCTGTGGATTCTGGTTATTAAAACTTTGTCAGGGACATAACCTGAAAATATTTTCTCTCATTCTGAGGGCTGTCTGCTTGCTTTACTTACTGTAAAATTGGCTATGCAGAAGTTTTTTTAGTATGATCATGTCCCAGTACTGTATTTTTGATGCTGTTTCAATTGCCTGGGGGGGTTCCTCCTCATAAAATATTTGCCCATGCCAAATCCTTCCAGAGTTTTCCCTGCACTTTCTTGTAGTATTTTTATAGATTCATGTCTTAAGTTTAAATCTTTAATCCAGTGAGAGTCTATCTAAGTTAATGGTGAAAGATGTGGGTCCAGTTTCAGTCTTCTACAGGTCACCAGTCAGTTCACCCAGCACCATTTTTAAAATAGGGACTCTTTCCCTACTGAATGTTTTTAATTGGCTTGTCAAAGATCAAATAACAGTCAATAGATGGGTTCATCACTTGGTTCTCTATCTGTTCCACACATGTACCTCTCTTTGTGCCAGTCCCATGCTATTTTGATCACTATTGATTTATACTACAGTCTGAGATCTGATAACATGATTCTTCCTGCTTTGTTTTTATTTCTGAGTAATGTCTTGGCTATTTGAGGTTTTTACTTGCCTATTTGAGGTTTTTTCTGATTGCATATAAAATGATGTATTATTTTTTCGAGATCTTTAAAGTATAACAGTGGAGTCTTAGTAGAGATTGCATTAAAATTGTATATTGCTTTGGGTAGTATGGATATTTGAACAATGTTGATTCTTCCCAGCCATGAGCATGGTATGTTTTTCCATTTGTTAACATTTTCAGCTATTTATTTTCTTAGAATTTCATAGCTCTCCTTATAGACATCTTTCACATCCTTTGTTAGGTAAACTCCCAATATTTCATCTTGTATGGCACTACTGTGAACAGAATAGAGTCCTTGACTGTTTTTTCAGTTTGACTATTGTTGGTATCTATAAAGGCTACAGATTTATGAGTGTTGATTTTGTAACCTGAGACTCTGCTGTATTCCTTGATCACTTCAAAGAGTTTTGTAGTAGAATCCTTGGTGTTTTCCAGACATACAATCATATCATCTGCAAAGAGTGAAAGTTTGATCTCTTCTGACCCTAAATGGATACACTTGATCGCCTTTTCTTCCATAATTGCAAAGGCTACAACTTCCATTACAATGTTAAAGAGCAATGAAGACAATGGGTAACCTTGCCTGGTTCCTGATCTGAGTGGAAATGGTTTCAGTTTAACTTCATTCAATACGATATTGGCTATGGGTTTACTGTAGAAGGCCTCTATCAGTTTAAGAAATGTCCTTTCTATACTCATTTTCTTAAGTGTTCTGATCATGAAGGGATGCTGAATGTTATCAAAATCTTTTTCTGCATCAATTGAGAGATTCATACGGTCTTTGTTTTTTAAATTTGTTTGTGTGCTGAATTACATTTATAGATTTACGTATATTGAGCCAGCCTTGAGACCCTGGGATAAAACCCACTTGGTCATGGTGTATAATTTGTTTGATGTGTTGTTGGATTCTGTTTATTTGGACCTTGTTGAATATTTTTACATCAATATTCATTAGTGATATTGGTCTATAATTTTCTTTTCCACTTGGGTCTTTTCCTGGTTTGGGGGTCAAGGTGATGTTTACCTCAGAGAATGTGTTGGGTAGTATTCCTTCTTTTTCTATATTTTGGGAAAAGATAAGTAATATAGGTACTAGTTCCTCTTTAAAGGTTTGGTAGAATTCTTATGTGAAGCCATCTGGTCCCTGGCTTTTCTTTTTAGGGAGATTTTGTATAATCTCCCTACAGACGCTATTTCAGATGCTATTTCAGAACTTGATATAGGCCTGTTCAACATTTCCACTTTATTTTGGCTAAGCTAGGAAGGTGGCATGATTCCAAGTATTGGTCAATTTCCTTCAGATTTTCATATTTCTGAGAGTAAATTTTCTTATAATATTCGTTAAGGATTTTTTGAATTTCTGAGGAGTCTGTTGTTATTTCATCTTTACCATTTCTGATTGATGAAATCAGAGCTTTCACTCTTTTTTTCCTGGTTAGGTTAGCCAAAGGTTTATCTATTTCATTGACCTTTTCAAGGAACCAACTTTTTGATTTATTGATCTGTTGTATAATTCTTTTGTTTTCAATTTCATTTAATTCTGCTCTAATTTTGGTTATTTCTTTTCTTCTACTGGGTTTGAGATTTGAATGTTTTTCCTTTTCCAATTTTTTGAGATGTCCCATTAAGTTGTTAACTTCCTCTCTTTACATTCTCTTGAGGAAGGCTTGCAGTGCTATAAATTTTCCTTTTAGGTCTGCCTTTGCAGTATCCCAGAGGTTCTGATAATTCATTTCTTCATTATCGTTTTGTTTCCCAATTTCCTGCTTAATCTCCTCTATGACCCAGCTATCATTCACCATATGGTTATTTAGCCTCCATGTTTTTGTATAAGTATGCAGATTTCTGTTGTTACTGAGTTCCACTTTTATTTCATGATGGTCCAAGAAGATGTACGGAATGATTTCTATTCTTTTAAATTTGCTGAGGTTAGATTCGTGACCTAAGATGTGATTGATTTTGGAGTATGTTCCATGTACTGATGAGAAGAATGTGTATTCAGTTTTGTTAGGATGAAATGTTCTGTAGATGTCTGTTAAGTCCAAATGTTGAATGGTTAAGTTTAAATCTAAAATTTCTTTGCTTAGCTTCTCTTTGGAGGATCTATACAACACTGCCAAAGGAGTATTAAAATCTCTAACTATCTTGGAGCTGGAGGAAATCAAGTTGCTCATGTCTGTTAAAGTTTCTCTTATAAATTAAGGTGCATTTTGGTTGGGTGCATAAATATTAATAGTTGAAATCTCATCATATCGAGTATTGCACTTAAAAAATATGAAGTTACCATTCTTATCCTTCCTTACTTTTGTTTATATAAAGCCTATGTATGTGCAAATAAGATTGTAACAGCTGCTTTTTTCTGCTTTCCTTTTGCCTGGAATATAGATTACCACCCCTTCACCCTGAGTCTATATTTATCTTTTAAGGTAAGATGAGACTCTTGTATTCAGCTGATATCTGGTCTGAGTTTTTGCATCCAGTCAGCCAACCTGTGTCTCTTTAGAGGACAATTTAAGCCATTCGCATTAATTGAGAATGTTGATAAGCCTGGTAGAATTTTGGGTATCAAGTTTTCTGTAAGTCTGGTGAACATTTTTAATCCTTTTGACACTGGGGAAGTTGGAATTTGACCAAAAGTTTCTGAGTGAGTTTACTTTTGTGGTGGAGCATTGTGCTGGTCATTATGGAGGATAGGCTGAGAATACCCTAAAGAGCTGGTTTAGTTATGGCAAATTTCTTCAACATATGAATATCATTAAAGTATTTAATTTCTTTATCATAAATGAAACTCAGTTTAGCTGGATACAGGATCCTGGGTTGAAAGTTGTTTTGTTTTGGGAGATTAAAACTCGATGACCACTCTCTTGTAGCTTGAAAGTTTTCAGTAGAGAGATCTGCAGTCACTCTAATATTCTTCCCCTTGTAGTTTATTCTTTTCCTATGTCTGGATGCTTTCAGAATTTTCTCCTTTATATTAACTTTAGTTAATTATGATGTGTCTGGGTGATGTCTTATTTGGGTTGAGGTGTGCTGGGGTTCTGAAACTATCTGCTATCTGAATTTCAGAATCTCTTGGCATGTATGGAAATTCTCTTTCATAATCACATGAAGAAGAGCTTCTGTGCCTTGTGAAGCTACTTCGTCACCTTTAGGGATCCCTATAAGGCGAATATTGGTTTTCCTCAAATTATCTCAGAGCTCTCTGAGAGAGTGATCTGTTTTTGCTCTCCATTTCTCTTCCTCTTTGAGATTTTGGGAGCATTCGAAAGCTTTGTCTTTAATATCAGAAATCTTTTCTTCTGCTTGCTTCATTCTGTTACTGAGGGATTCCATTGTATTTCTCAGGTCTTTGAGGGCTGCAAATTCTTGTCTCAATGTGTCAAAATATTTCCTGATTTTGTCTTTGAATTTGTTGAATTCGTGAGACAACTTTTGAAATGCTCCTTGAATTTTTAATTCCAACTTTGCCTCTATTCTATTGATCTTATTTGGAATCCAAATTCTGAATTCGGTTTCTGACATCTCAGCCATCTGTTTATGAATGGGATCTTCAGATGTGTCTGCCAAATTGTTCCTTGGGGGTGTTGATCTACTGTGGTTATTCATGTTACTGGAGTTTTTCTGCTGATTCCACCCCATTAATAATAATGGTGAATTATTTTACACCATTTGGGTAGGTGAGCAGATTAGGAGAAGTTGGGTAGAGGGCTCTAGGATAGTGATTGGCTTCTCCTTTGCCCAAAAGTTGGGACTGGAGTCTGTACCTATTCCCCTAGAGCTTTGCCAAGGACCTGTACAGTGCTATGGCCTGAGAAACTGGGGACCTTCTTGGTGTGCTGGGGCTAAGTGGGTCTGTCTTATTTTCATCTGGTCTCTGTCCTACCCTAGTGAATCATTACTCTAGATTGAAGTCTCAGCTATGAAGAAATACCAGCAATTAAGTCACCACACCCCCCCCTAACAACAATTTGAAAATGAAAATCAAACCCTCCCACAACCACACATTCAGGGTACCATTTTGGATAATCCTTGGATGATTGCCCAGTTCAAGAGGTCCAAATTAATTGTCTCAGTCAGCACTAGTCTCAGGTGGGAAAGTTCAAAAGCTCTCCAGCAACTAGACAGCATGGGTCTGCTGGCAGCTCAAGTATGACTCACTCTGGTGCTCCATGAGATCAGAGGTACCCATCCAGCAAATAAATTAGTCTCAGAAGGTTGATGCCTCCTTCCCCACCTTGCACCTCTGTCACACTCAGTCACTGGTAACCCCACAGGGCTGTGACAGGTGCCTTCCAATGAGCAGGTGCTCTAGAGATTTGCACCTGCCTGAGTCACAGGGAGATCTATGTCTTCTCAGTCAGGCTGCCACTGTCACTATTTGGCAGGGGGAGGTGAGGCCTTACAACCCCTGGTGCTTAAGGTGGGCTGGGGCAGTTCACTCAATTCCAGCCCTGTCCTAGTTGATGTTTCTGACAGAACAGAACAACTTCACAGAATTTGTTCTGTCCTGGATATATTCCCCTGAGGATCAGACGCTGTTTGAGTTCACAGATGCTGCAACACAGCCCTGTCAGTGCCACTGCCCAGTCTCAGCTGCAGTTTGTGTTGGGGTGGACATGGTCAGAGCTCACCCTCAGCTGTCAGTTCCAGCCTCTGTCTGCCCTCCTTTGTCTCAGCTATGATCCCCTGAGGGCCAGGTGCATCTGAAGCTCACAAGCAGTCCTCTGGGTCAGCCCCGTCCTGGGAGTCTGCTGTCTCTGCACATGTATTCTAGTCCCCACGCTCTGCCCAAGCCGGTACCACCTGAGGCATAACTTACTCATGGGCATAACTTTTACTTTTACTCCGTCCCAGATGTGTTCCACCAGTGACTGCCACTGGAGAAGATGCCTGGCTTCCTCTGATTGCCTAGAGACACAGGGAGTGTCCTTTCAAAATATCCCCAGGGGTGTGAGCCTTATTGTTCCCACCACTGAGGCTGCTGCTCTGTGCCTCAGGGCACTGCCACTCCTGTATGGTTCCCTGTCAGTTGACTGTCCTCTCCTTTTTCCCATGCCAGAAAATCAGCACAGATCAGCAACTGCCCATGCCCTATCCACACCCCTTGAGAAAATGCCCAAGAATCTGGACTCCATGGGGACAGGCTTCCAGACCTCAAGGTGAGATTGGAGGGGAGTGCTGGGAGTTCAAAATTGAAGGTAGAGAATATATACAGTTTTATATAGTTTTATGCCTGGCAGGAGAGTGCCATGGCACCCTAGTAGGGGAAGGAGGTCTGGTTTTTAGAGGGTCTCTCTCATGCGATAAAATGGGAGGATATTTGAACTCTGTTCACTTGTTTGTATGGAGTATACTGCAAGCCATTCTCATGGGGGAGGGGACTCCCATCCACTTAGCCATGGATTTTGTTTCCTTTTGTTTGTATCCTTGGGGCTGCTGTTCACGTCAGTGGACTTGATGAGCAGTCTTCAATCTTCTCTCTTGGCTCAGGTCCAAACCGTTGGCTTTCTTGCTAAACTTCTGTCCTTTAACTCTCTTTGTGGGCAGGAGAGCTGTGGAAAGCTGGTTCCAGTCAGCCATCTTGCCTCCGCCCTCTCAAGCTTTAAAAAGTTTTATTCAAAACTTGCTTATTTCTAAATTTAAGGACTTCTTTTTCTCCTTTGTCATCAATTCTTGAAAATGGAAAAAAAAACTATTCAATCTAACTTTGTTGATAAAAGAGAGTAAATGGTTTTCCACAGTTTGCTCTCTCAGGTAATGCCAATTTCCTGAGGGGGTAATTCTTGCAAATATATGCATTTTAGAAGAAGGTGCCATCAGAAAGGGAGTAGCTTTTGGGGATGTCCGGGTTCAGCCAGGAGCATCACATTAGCAACTAAACTCTCCCTTCTATCAGCAAAGGGAGAAAATTACTAAGAAGCACTGCACCAATAGCAATTTTGCTTAACAGGCTTTTTAAAAATAATGGAACCTACTGACTTTGATTTTATGTGAAGAGTTTAAGTAATGCATTTTCTCCAAAATTACTCAAAAAGGGGTAGAATTTCACTTGCTTCTGAGTTTGAAATGTTCCCTGTGTATTGGAAGTTTGGGGTAGTTAAATTCATTGTCCTCTCTAAGATGTACAAAGTCTGTATTTTCTGCCATTCCTTCATAGTTTTAAATTTGTCAGCTCTAACAATTTTCGTTTTCATGATACTCAAGCTTCGTAATTTTTCACTGGAGCATATATAAACACTGTAGTAGTTTACGCTCCCCATACTTCCAAATAGCAATAATAAATGTTTGAGTAGCTCTTTACAGTGTACAAAGTACTTCATTGTATGATGGCTCAGGTAAGGCACAGAAGTACTGTGCAGGCAATATTATTCCTGTTAATAACACAGTGAATCATGAAACACTTAAACTAAAACAGATATATGTTGACTAGCTAATCATTAAGCATGGAATTATAAACCTCCTTGTGCTTTTACTTGGTTGCTTTGTGGGTGCATGTCCTTTTTCTTTCACTCCAAATAGATTGTAAAAGGTTCCAAAAATCATACCATATTTGATACATGCACAATACTGAATATAACAATAAATACTCAATAAATAATTTGAAAGAATGAAAGCATGAATTAACAAAGGATGACTCAGAGAAGAGGCCTTTACTAATCACCTTGAGAATGATAAAGCCAGAGGTTTTGACTGTTAAGGAATATGGCTCCATGTCTCTGCTAAATTCCTGCCTATCCAGTTTTGGACCTTGATCGCTTTCACAATATAAACTAGGAATGGCTGATCACAGCTGATATTTTCTATCTCTGTTGGGCTCCTCTCCCTTCACTTCAAGATACCTGTTAGGCCCCTTCTCCCACTCTCTGTAAAGTCCTTCTTGCTTAAGCTGATATTTCCTTCCTCTGAATTTTGACAGCATTTATAATCAAGTCAACACTCAAACATTCCCTAGCCTTAAAAAACATTTTTTTATACTGTCTTGTCTTTCAATTCTATACTGAGCATCTTCTATATCGTTTGGATCTGCCAGAATATTTAGCATAATAACAGAGTCACATAATGAGCACATATTAAATACTTTTATTTAGATAATGGTTTTATTAATTCATTCAATAAATGTTGTCAAATGCTAGGGTTCCACCCCAGGGGCAGGGTCCTTTAACATCTGTGGACCTGGTGGCTATCAACTGAAGAAAAATAAAGTTAAAATCAGGGAGAGATTAAAAAGACAGGACACAGAGAATAGTATTTTCAAAGGTGGGAATACAGGGACCACCACTATTCAGCTTTTATTGAAGGCTATTATCTCATTTAGCCCAGAGGGTAAACTGAGGAGGGGATCAAAAATGTCAGCTGTTTCTCTGAGTAAGCATGTTAGCCCTTATTCTATCTATAATCATTAACTTTAAGGGTCTGAGCAGTCTTGAGAAATTTGAAACTGAGTCTTGTGTGGGGCCAGTCTCCTATCTGTGGTCATGCATACAGTTTCATTGGGGGAGGTTAAACCCCTCCAGTTCTCTGTGGAGTAGATGGGACACGTGTCAGGCTCCTCTGAAGAACCATTGGAAGAGAAGAATTTTATTCTATTCTCCACCTGAAGGCATTTCCCTCTGCGATTAGGGTACAAACTCTCCTGCTGATATTTCAGGACTTGAGCTGTTCCCTTTATCTCTGCCCTGGCCGTAATACAAATCCCCCTAGTGGGTATTTGCTTTGACTATTGATTGAGCAGGGGACAAAAGCCAGGTTAATGTTCCATCCCAGGCCTTACACATACTTCTGTTATTCCCATTGTCCTTCAGAGTGTTTTTAGAGCCAGCAGAGGTTTAGCAAGCTGTATCCCTTACAGGCCAGTCTTCTAGTAAACGCAGGAACTGCTCAGACAAGTAATTCAGCTGCTAGTTTAAAAGTAAGCTAGCTAAACTGCTTTATTTCTCTGTTTTTCTTCTTTTCTGGGGTGTTTTCCCTTGCCAAAATGGGGTTTTTGATCCTTGTTCTTCCTTCAATCAAATACCTACCCTGTGCCAGGGACTGTTACAGAGATATAGCAGGAAACACGCCATAATCAATATCTTTGTGGAGCTTACATTCTAGAGGTGGAAGACAGACATAAATAAGTCAAATAAGCAGGATGACAAATGGTGAGGAGTACTGTGGGGAAAATTAATCATAGAAGCAAATAAGTCTTATAAAATATAAAATAGTGATGCAGAGCAGTGGGGGTGAAGTAGTCACGATTTTAATTTTTTAGACAGAGAAGGCCATGTTGACTAGGTGATATTTGTAGATGATCTGAAGGAAGCAGAGATGTAAAGCATGCAGATATCTGATAGAAGAGTGTTTGTGTGTAGGTTAAGGGAACAAATGCAAAGGCCCTGAGACCAGGTCATGCTTAATACATTTAAGAAACCTCAGGCATGTAGAGTAGCTGAGTATAGTTAAGTAAGGGTGGAATACTAGCTAATGATGAGGTCAAAATGGTGTGGGGACCGGACTATGGTCTGCTGTAAGGACTTTGGCTTTTATTCTGAGTGAGTAGGGAGCCTTTTCTGAGCTTTATGAAGGGGAATGGCATAATCTGATTTAGATTTCATAGAATCATTCTGGCTATTGGATGAAGACTAGATTGTAGGGAGGCAAGAATGGAAGCTGTTTCTCTGAGTAAGCATGTTAGCCCTTATTCTATCTATTATCTATCTATAATAGGAGGCTACTGCTATTGTCTAGATGGTAACAGTGGAGGTGATAGTGATAAGTGTTTGGATTCTGGATGTATTTTGAAGATAGAGCAAACAAGATTTTCTTATGAATCTGAAGATGGTGAGGTTTCTTGACTGAGTGACTAGGATAGGCTTGTCCTTTACTGGTCTGGGGAAAAGTGTTGAAGAAATAGATTCAAGGAAGAAAACCACTGTTGAACTTTTTGTTCATGTGCACTTTTTGGTGTCAATTAAACATAAAAGTTATTAAGTATCCAAATGTTGGTCAACATAATGGCCCAGATAATAAATATCAATGTGAGAGTAGTATAGTGGCATAATAGTATGTGTGGTATAATATATAATAAATAGTATGTGTAGCATAATGTTATTTTAAACCATTAAGACCAATGAGATAACTTTGGAATGTAAGCGTAGCTAGATTGGGGATAAAAAAGGACCAAGCCTTGGAGCCATACTTATTTAAAAGTCTGGTAGATGAGAAAAAACAAAGAAGAACAAGAAGTACTAGGAGGTAGAGGAACTGAGAAAGAACAGTTTGTTGAAAACTTATGGAAGACTTTCAAGAAGGAAAAACTGAGGGGCTTGGGTCAAATCATGCTGATAGATAAAGCAAGAGGAGGATTTAAAATTGGCCCTAGGCACTTGGAGGTCACTGTTGACCTTGACAAAGGAAGGCTTGCAGCAGTAGTGCAGAAAGAAACCTAGTTAGAGTGGGTTGTAGGGACAGAGAAGGAGTGGAATTGAAGGTGAATAGAGAAATGCAACATACTGTGATGATTTTTTTTCAAGGAAAAGAAAAATGGAATTATATTATGGATATGTGTGTGTGATATAAAGTTTTAGGACTTATTGATGTATGAGAAATACTATCACATGTTTACCTGCTGATTGTAATGATCTAAAAGAGCAGGAAAATTGATGATCAGAAGTGTATACATCTCATAAATATCATCCAGCTAAAGAATGTTCAGTGTCTCACCCTTTAAGTAAAGAGGGAAGGTAACCTAGCATTGGTCTTTACACATTATTCCTCAACTACTTATTTTCCTTTTGGTGTTGGGGTTTTGTTACCGGTTCCCATTCATTTGATATCCATGGACTCAAGATATCCCTTAGATCTCTTTTGTGCTTCTGTAGGTCATACTGTTTTAGACTGTTGCTCTTTATAAGAAGGAGGATTGTATTATAAAATACAAGCATAGGCTCCATAAGCCTATTCTAGCTGGACTTACAGGCTGGTGAAGTTTTTGGTTCTCACCAGACTAGGGCCAATGTGCACAAACTTCATTGTGCACCAATAATGAAACAGATGAGAGTCTCCTTTTGTTCACATTTTTGTGGGGGCTGAGACTTTGGCTTTGAACCAGGAAGAATATTATTTTTTGTTTTCTGCTTTCTGGGTGCATGGATTTCTGGGTCTGCATTTGAAGATGGACTACTATGGTTTAGGTGCCTTAGCCATAGAGTACACCAGCATCACTTTTCTTCCAACTTTTGCCAGCTCTCAAGAGGTTGTCTAAATCTAAATCTTCTCCATCTTCCAGGAAAAGTACTCCTTCCTAAATAGCCTATCATTATAATCCTAGTTCTTACACATATATTTCTAAATGGCATAACTGGACCAAGATGATTTGGTCTTCAACGGACACTCTGGGAAACATTTGAGTTGGACAAAATTGTTCAAGAGATGCTTAGAAAAATGGAATGAGATTACTTAGTCCCAATTGGCAGTATTCTTCTTTGTGTGTGTAATACAGAAGTCACCAAATGAAATTTTTGAATGAAAATCCGCTTCACTGAAACATTCTTTAGCCAAAGCTAATGAGCAATTTGACAAAGTTAAGTAACAAAAAACTAGAGTCATTTCCCTACAGCTCCCCTGTTCCTCAGTTGCCCCTCTACATTTCCCCTCCCACTTCCCCATTCTTTGGTTCTCTTTTCTTCCACATCTTCCTCAATACTTTATCTTCTGGCCTTGGTTGAGATACCCTACTTTTCCCAGTGACTCTCTTAAGATTCAAAATACCAGATGTCTTTAAAACTCCATTTATCCATGATCCAATTATGCAGATAATGAACTTTTAAACTTTGGACCCAAGCAAAACTATAAGCTATAATTAAGTTTGCACATAAAATCAGAGAAGATCAGAAGCTGTTCATAGAATAATTTAGAGTTCTTTGGGGGTAGATACAATCCAGAGTTAGCAGATCTATATCAAATTGTAAATACTGTTGGCCAGTACCTCAGAGTCTAAATAATGAATGGTAAAAGTTTATTGAACTGACTCAGAAAGGGTTGTAACAGGATATTTTTTTTTGACAAATAAGCTGTAAGATTATTTTTTTGAAAGTAGATCAAAGTGTCCTAAAACCCGCATCTGAAATATTTTTTAGTGGAAATTGACTGGATCAAAACTCAATAATGCAGACAAAGAAAACGATGAAATTACAGGATATTTTTTTTTTAAGATGCACTAGAAAATACCTTCCAGCAGCACTTGGGAATTAAAGAAGATAATGATATAACAGCAACTTTTTTTTTTATCTCATTTTGCCATTGGAGTTAAATCTGATATTGGAGATGTAATTAAAAAATAGAAATTAGAATAGAAAATAACTCCTTCACATGAACTACAGCTATGGGCAGAACATTTGAAAGATATTTAGGACAAAAACCAGACAGAGTCCAAAATAAACTTAAGGCCCTGCAGATAAATCAACAGATGAAACTTCAAACTGGTTACCTATTGGCAAGGACATTTACAGACATTGCAAACATAAGGGGCACTAAGGAAAAAAAAAAGAATATCCCACTTACAAAATAAAAATCAAGCTGAGGAATCAGAGAATTCAAATCAATGAGTGTTCTGATGCTAAGGGTACTCTGAGAAAGAAAAAGGTACCTAATATCTTGCCTCACCCTTAAATACTTATGAAAAATTAACAGTAGAGAGTTACATCTATCAGTTCCTGGTAGATGATAAGGTTACTCTTGCTGTATTACACCCTGTCACCTTTTCTCAAATGTATCACACATTTGCTCTACCTTCCAAGCCTTAACTATAATCCTTGGGCCCTTAATGGGAAAAATTCTTTTCTGCTCCATTATACTACAACTACAAACTTAATAGAGAGAGCATAGCTTCACTAAAGTGGCTCACTGCCTTTCTCAGTGTGCTTCTAGACCAGAAGAGTTGATATCTTTTTGGCTTTACCTGTAAAAGGCAGTAATATACCTGGCTGGGGAGGCTGAGAGTTTCACTGGACCCCCCTCTTTTCTTCCAAGCTTTTCAATGAAAACTTAAAGATATAAATTCCCCTTGTTATCCAGCTCTGACACAATATATATGATCTTTGTTCACCTTTGATGAGGACATAGAAAGACTGTTAAAAAAAAAAAAAAAAGGATTATTTCAATGCTTAAGGCCTGAAGAAAAAAGGGTAGGGGTGACACAAAGTTTTTGCCAGCGCACAATCCATTATTTAGGGCATGACCTATCTAAGGGGGAAAATATTCTTTCCTGACAGGCTAAAAAGCATCTTAACTTATCCAAGACCCTTTACAAAATGCCAATTGAGAGGATTTCTAAGTTTAATAGATATTGCAGACAATGAGTGCCAAATTTGTCCAAGATTGGGCCATCTCTGTATAATAGACTCAGTCATCAGCAAGAGACCTTCTTCTCCAGAAGCCAAAACATAAACACATCTTCTGGAACCTGGAGATTGCTCAATAGGCTCAATACCCTTCTTTCCTGGGCATCTCTAACCACAAAAGCTCTTTTGTGTATTTGGACAAGTCCTTGGTAATTTTAACTCAATTTCATTGGCACCATGAAAAACTTCTTGCTTTCTATATCCTTCAGTCTTGACTCTGTTGCCAAGGTTTATCACCTGTGTCATACAGCAATGGAATCTTGGGGTTCCTTGTGCAGCACAGGCATCACTATTGGCAGAGAACAAACAACACTTTTTAGCCAGCCAATTGCCCTCTTATGAGATTCCATTATTCTCTCTCTCACACCTTGTTGTTCACTGCAGCTGCACCCTGAACCTCATACTTATCTTTACACCAGCTAAAGAACTTACCTATGCCTCACTCAGATTTATTACTGAATCTCACTGAAAAACTTGGCCCAATAATATTTGTTGATTAAAAAAACTGAAAGTAGATGGGGGAGGAGCCAAGATGGCGGTCTGTAGCCAGCTTTCTGCAGACACTCCTGTCCAGAAGGAGAGTTGAAGGACAGAAATTTAGCAAGAAAGCCAACAGTTTGGAGCTGAGCCAAGAGACAAGGTCGAGGAACGCACATCAACCCTATTGGAGTGACCTGCGACCCCAAGGATACAAATAAAAGGTACAGAGCACATCACCAAGTGGACGGGAGTCCCCTCCCCCAAGAGAACAGCTCGCAGTATATGCCATACCTCCATACAAACAAGCGAGCAGAGTTCGGCTGTCCTCCCACTCTA
>CAUYON010086366.1:0-22016 GCA_963573935.1 Arctocebus calabarensis | reverse complement strand
TTCCTTCCTTCCTTCCTTCCTCTCTTTCCTCAGCCTCTCAAATAGCTGGGACTGAAGTCACACGCCACAATGCCCAGCTATTTTCTTTTTGCCATTGTCGTTTTTTAGCCTGGGTCGGGCTTGAACCCACTAGCCTCAGTGGATGTGGCTGGCACCGTACCACTGTGCTATGAGTGCTGAGACTACTTGTTATTATGGTCTGTTGCCAGTCTTCTTATACCTATGGTTACCAGAGACTTTTTTTTTCTTTATGATTATCAGAGAAACTATTTGTGGTAGTCCCCTACTACCACAAATTAGGCAGGTGAGTATCCCACATTTGGAGAAATTGCAAGAGTCAGCACTTGCAGAGTGCAATGGAGAGGGCTGGCATTGGGTGAACCACCTTGGTGATCATGGTCTCTCCCCTGCCAGGTAAGTATGGGATTTCACTTTGTATGTTTCTTTACCTATATCTTATCAACCTAGACAGGTGAAGATTGGGAGTATCTGGGCTTTTGTGAAGGTGAGAAAATCAGATTTTAGACACTCATTCCCTGAAGTTGGTCTTCAAAATCTGATATTTTTCCTATCTTTTCAGATTTTCTTCTTCTCCTCTCCCTCCTCCTCTCTCTTCCTTCCTCCCTCCCTTCTTTCCCATCCTCTCTCTCTTATATATAATATATTAGGTAAATATTTTATCCTACAAACTGGATATTCATTTGTTCTTCAACCACAACTTATTAATGAACTATTTCATGGTTGTTTTTTGTATGCTCACTTCCATTTTGAGTTTATGATATTTTTTCTCTGCTTCTATAATCTAAGAGAACATTTTTCTCAAACACCTCTAAATTCTGATTTTCTTAATGCCAATTTGCTTAAACTAATGATAGAATGTGATATGTCTCTCTCTTTAAGAGAAAAAAGAAAACACCTCAGTTATATTTCATGACGTAGTTAGCTCTCTCTCTTATAGGCACAATAGGACTTCCTGAGAAAATTGTTACCGTATACTAATGATATGAAATGGGATGTTTATTCTATAAGATTCCATTCTTCATTCCGAAGTTACCCACTATTGTTTGGTCACAGTGGCTAAGGAAATAATCAGAAATGTGGGTAAATATCTCTATGTAAGAAAGCACATTGCAGTAAGACTTATAACAATTTTCAATGATAATTGAAATATATGACAACAGTAATGTTTAAGCAAATCATGGGCTATCCGTGATACTGTGTTTTGTATTCATTAAAAATATTTTTGAAGATTTTTTTAAAGACTATTTTTAATGATGTGGGGAAAATTAAATAGTTGGTAAAAAAATGACATAAAATTATAAAGATGAGAAATAAAGTCTTAAAGAAATGAATCCAAAATATAAATTTTATACCTTATTTTGAGATTAAGATTGACACAGTGTTATAGTCACTGGATCACACTGTCCACATTCTTGAACAAGCTCTGCAAGCTCTCACTCAAGGCCTGGACTTTTGGACTCGCCCATATCAGTTTCAGCTATTACTTTAGGATCTTTGCCCAAATACTGCTGTCATTTCAAAGAGTCTTCCTGTGAGCATTCTTTAAAAGATTGCAACATTAATCCCTATTCATTCCTTAGCACTCCTATTTCCTTTGTTGCTGCTGTCTTATCACCAGTTGTAATATGTATTCATAACTTTTTCCTATTTGCTTCTCCCCTTAAGAATGTATTTTTAATGAGGGAAAAGGTAAGGGGTCTATTTTGTCCTCTACTTTCCCCACTGTCATACATCACTGTTGACCCTGTATAAAATGTAGTGAAGACTATCTTTGTTGAATATTGCTTTTGTTGTATATTTTGCTTTATACTTTTTTAAAATTTATATTTTAAATTATCTTTCAGGTTCCATCCTACTGTTAAATTTAGGAAGGAAAGGTGCAGAAAAAAGTCATATGATTGAGGTAGCTTCCATTACTTTGACAGTATCTTACTTTTACCTCTAATCACTTAAAAAATAAATTAATGATAGAGGTTTCATAAAAAGAAGCATTATAATTTTTCCTAATGTTAGAAATAAAAGAAAACCCTAACATATTCATAAATTTAAGGTGAAGAAGATTGCAATGTACATATTAAAAGAAAATCAATTAGGGCGGTGCTTATGGTTCAGTCAGTAGGGCACTGGCTCCATATACCAAGGGTGGCGGGTTTAAACCCAGCCCCACTGAACCGCAACAAAAAAACAGCCAGGCATTGTGGCGGGCACCTGTGGTCCCAGCTACTCAGGAGGCTGAGGCAAGAGAATCGCCTAAGCCCAGGAGTTGGAGGTTGTTGTGAGCTGTGTGACACCACAGCACTCTACTGAGGGTGATAAAGTGAGACTGTCTCTAAAGAAAAGAAAGAAAGAAAGAAAGAAAGAAAGAGAGAGAGAGAGAGAGAGAGAGAGATAAAGAAAAGAAAGAAAGAAAAAAAGAAAGAAAAGAAAGAAAGAAAGAAAATCAACTAGATTAAAGAAAAATATGAAAATTAATTATCTGCTAGGAATCTGTTGTTACCTGGCTAGGAACTTTAGCAATGCTGGAAAATTTTATAATCCCAGCATATGAACTCTACAAGCTTTTCTGGAACATTGTAAATTTTTTACTGATACATAACAGCTCTACATATTTGGGGGCTTATATGATATTTTGATACACAATACAATGTGTAGTGATGATCATTGCACTTTCCATAAGCTTTTAAATTGCTTAAGGAAATATTGGAAATTCAAAATAAACATTTTGGTATAAAAATATAATCTGAAATTTAGAAATGAATGTTTAATTAAATGCTCACAAAAGATATCATCAGTATTTAACTCCAAACCTTTTGCTTGTTTACTAATCATATTTTTAACATTTAAATTTTTTTTAACATCCAGATAAAACAAAGACATAAATAAGTAAAAGCTATGATTTTTTTTTTGTGGGGAATTATTCAATATGACCTCTAGAATTACATTGTCTCTAATCATATTCTTCCTTTATTTTGTGTGATACTGTCCTGTCAGGAGGTTAACAAGTTGTTTTGTTTTGGTTAAAAGTGAAAATCAAGAAAATTTCTTGGGAAATTTTTTATACAAGGAAAATGTCAAATAAAAGCTTTAAAATAGAAAAAGCATATTGATCTTCGAAAGTAAGAAGGGGAAGGTAACTCAAGGTTACGGGGCCCAGACATGCTGGTTCACACCTGTAATCCTAGCACTCTGGGAAGCCAAGGTGGGTACACTGCTTTAGCTCAGGAGTTTGAGATCAGCCTAAGCAAGAGTGAGACCCCATTTCTAAAAATAGCAGGGTTTTGTGTCCAACACCTGCAGTCCCAAGTACTCAGGAGGCTGAGGCAAGAGAATCTCTTGAGCCCAAGAGTTTGAGGTTGCTGTGAACTGCTTTCAACCAAGGCATTGTACCTAGGGTGACCAAGTGAGACTCTGCCCTGCCCAAATAAATAAAATAGAAGAGGGTACAGGGAAAGTCCAGGGGTGATTGAAATATTATGCATCTTGACTGTGGGTGATTGTATAATATAGAAATTTGTTAAAACTCAATAAATGCACACTTACACTGGTACAGCCCATTTTATGCAAATTATACCTCAGTTAGTACACCTTAATAACATTAGAAGATAATCTTAAGTGAGTTTAGGGAACACATCACAATTTCCTACAAACTTCCCAGTTTATAAGTCAGTTCCTTGCTTAAAAGCCATCAGTGGCTTCAACTTCACAACATTCTGCAATGACTTTAAGCCTGTCTTATGAAACTCCATCTCTTACTATGCATCTACATAAACTGACTGTCCTAGAAAGGGATGCCCATAAATGCCTCTCTCATTCCTGGCTTTTTGCTCTTCTCCATAACATTCTTTCACCTCTGCCTATAATGCTCTCCATGTACCAGCAAATACCCATTTATCTTTTTCCATCTGAAATAAAAAGAAAAAAACCTTTTCCCATGAAACTTCTTAGTTTCTCAAAGAAGAGTCTAACTTAAGGTTCTAACCTTAGATTTTGTCATCACCACACTTCTATATCTACATTTATTTTTTATTGGCTATTAATGCATGTCTCATTATCCCAACTAGACTTTAACTTCCCCAATGTCATGTACCTCATTTTGCATCTATCAAATGCTCCACCGTGTTTTGCATATGGTAGATGCTGTCTCATGATCTGTGGATTGATAAGTTACATGCTATAAACAGCTTTGCAATATATGGAAATAAAACATGTCAAAGAGCCAAAGACACACTGTTTATAGTCTTGGAGATGGGGAGGGTGGATAGTTATAATTATTAATGAAAGAGAAACATAATGAATCAATTTGATAGCAAATAATAACACAAGAATATTAGCAGGCTTTCCTTTTCTCATATAGTTCAATGGAATAATAATGGATGAAGAATGATGGAGGAAGAGATAAGAATATTGTAATTACAATTCCCTTCAGTTTCATCATATTAATTTAGAAACCCTGGCAAGTGTGCTCCACAGGAGACAGAAAATGATGAATGTGGCAAATTACTGATTCCTATAGCAATGTGTGTGTATTCCTTAAACAGATTCTTTTTCTGTTGCTTATCAATGGTTAAAACAGGACCAACAAATTAGTGTTACCGAAGTGAAGCCTTTTAAATTTAATTACCTTGGGCAAAATCGTGAAATTGAAGCCAATTATTTACAAAACACAATCTGTAACTTTCAAGAGATTGGCCACAAAAATAATTCAAGCAAACAAGTATGTTACATACATTGGAAAATAGAAGCCATGAGAAAAAAATAGATGCAGAGGATGCATGTTATTTGGAGTGATGTTTACTCTGTCCCTCTTTTTCTCTCTTTTTCCATGTACTCACACACACAAAGCTATTTTTTGGTATACATATATATTTGAAAGAAAATTTAATTTATACCACACAATTCAGTAAATATTTGCTGAACACCTACTATTTGTCCTATATTGTGTGAGGGCCTGCAGTCAAAATTATTAATAAGAAACAGATGTTACCCTCAAGTGAAATTAGTGTGTAATTCAGGAGAATAAATGGGAAATTATAATGGTACAAGTAAGCATAGTGACATGGGACCACCTGGAAGAGGCAGGATTAGAAATAGGGTGTCAGGGAAGTCATCGCCCATTTGATAACATGAGTTGTGTCTGTGGTGTCAAATAGGGCAGGGATGTTAGGAAAGTCCAGTCTGAGGGAATGATGTGTTTAGAAGAATGGCATCATGTGATTTATTCCTTTAAGCTGCATTTTTAACCCTTTATTGATTTCCTGTGACAAATTGAGCTGAGCTAGTTTGAGCCAGTCAAAAATCATTAAGTAGTTCCCTATGACTATTGGTAGTCTTTGATTCAGAGAGGAAGAAGGGAGCCATGTGCCTCTTCTCACATGACCTTCTTTCCATTAGTGTATTAAAAAACATTCAATGCCTGGGCCAAATTTTGCCACATCTAAAATCATTTATTATCATCATGCACAAAACTAGCTGCTTCTGGCAACTAAATCGGTATGATTTTTGCTCATTTTCTTTTTAGTTCAGTGACAAGCACTTATGTGAAAAATTCACTACAATTAAAATGCAATAATATTTTGATGGCAAAATCAGGCAATTGTCTGGATGAATCAGATGGCATATGCACTTTCAAATAGAGGAAATGTGATCCAGTGGAGTTCTGGGATGCTGCTCTAAAGGTTTTATCTACACTAACCAAACCATTACATCTTCTAATTCATACTTACACAGAGACGTGTGATAAACACTAGTCATTTTACCAAAGAAAAATTCATTACATATAATATTATGCCAATTTTGTACCTTCTTGTACACATTCAGATGATATTTGAAGCATTTCCATAGATGTCTCAGTAAGGTGGATTATTAGTGAGGCACTTTCAATGTTAAATAATTGCCTGGGTTTAGATTAAAATTAACTAAGACAACTACACATTCTACTATCTATATAGAAGTATATTAAAATAGATTATAGATCGCATGATAATTACTCAATAACACGAAGTTTCTTGCTTTCCTTATAAGACATGTATACCACTAATTCCAGCATTAATAGACAAACACTGCTAATTCTACTATAGTTCAGCTATAACATAGAGAAATGAAATCTCTAAATTTGCCTGAAGAAGAAACTAAAATTAGGAAAGAATTCATAAGGGAAATTTATATTTGCATTGATTGTTTCTTCATGCATAGTAGTTCAAGAGGAAAAGGGAAAGTTTCAGACCACCCCAAGAAGAATAACATAAGTAAAACAAAAAATACTAAGGCCCAAAGCACAACCATAACATCAGTAGGGAGCCACAGTTTCTTAGTTTTCACTGACATAAAATCAATAGATATTTGATTGATCAACAGATCAATCAATAGATATAAACTGATTTCCATTTTAATAAATATAATCAGAAAAATATATCTTAGGAATAAGAAAAATATAAAAATCTTTACATGTTGTTTATTAGTATGTACATTTTGGCAATTAATGTAGAGAACTGCCAATAAACTATCAGCTTTTACTCATTTGCATACTGAGTCCTCTGAATATATGGATGATATGGAATATTCAAACAAGTATTATGAGCATGTGAAAAATTTAGAACTTTTAAATTGACAAAGGGCTTGCTTTTGGTTTGTTAATTCATCTTATTTCTGCTGTATTCAATGCTAATCACAAAGAAGAGTGTATGTATAAATAGTCTTTGCTTTGTTTTACAAACTCTGATAATAGAGTAGCAAGAGTGTTGGTAAGACTGGGAGAAAAAAATTCAAAATCATCCTAACTAACTAAAGATATTCACATTTAACGTTTTTTGAAATTAAACAAATTACACTCTTTTTAAAAAGTACACCTTCACTACCTCATAAATAGCTTAATAAAAAGTCCAAAAATCTCTCTTATCAACTTCTAGTGACATTAGATAATTCCATTCAATAACCAGATTCTGTGAGAGCAAGCTCAGGTCTTCCATTGCTGGCATGGCTATGTGAAGAGCTCTATACACATACTCCCCAGTGAATCTGGTAAAAATCAATTAAAAGCCTAAATATTTGCTTAAAGTCTACAGCAACAGTAATAAGGACATGTGGCAAATGAAGTAACATTTATTCATCATAGAAACCTACTTTAGGAATAACCTTCAAGAATACTAAAGACTACTAATAATTAATAAAAAATAGAGAGGAAGGACCATGTGAAGATATTAAAAAAAAAAAAGTTTATGTCAAGCAGGCAGGCATCAGGAGAAGTCAACTTGCTAGCATATTGATCTGATACTTCTAGACTCCAGAATTGGAGAATAAATATATCAATAACATATTTATAACACTATTAATAATAATATAATGATTCATAATTATAATATTTCTGTTGTTTAAGCCACTTAGTATGTAAAACATTTGCTTTTGCAACCCCAGAAAACTAATGAGGAGTTTTGTCTGTGACATCTCAACTATGGTATAAATTTTGCCCATTACCTAATCTGACCCAGCCTAGGGAAAACTTTACTCCAGATAGGTTTAGTCAAAAACATGGGCTGCCACATCCCCACTTCCTAGTAAGAAGGAAATCGTATCTTTACAGAAGGAAGACTAGGTCAGCACTTTATTTTCCTGGTGATCAGTTGCAGAAGTTAACTTCTAAGTAAATATAGCCAAGAGATAAGGGGAATCCCCTCTCTCTTGGTTCCCCTTAAGGAGGCAGAGGCTCTTACTTTGGTGCAATGCACTGTGAATACATGGGTTCTAATCACCTTCACAAATGATTGTAAAGCAGAGATTCCTTGTCAGGAGAAGCAAGACAAGAAGAACAGACTATAGTTGCTTTCCACTGTGTTGAGTACCAGCTCAAAACTTTGCATTGAATGGGAGAAAAATATTTTCAGATCATATATTGAATAAAGGATCTATATTCAAAGTGCATAAAGAACTTTTACAAGTCAATAATAGAGACAAATAATCCAGGAAGTAACCAAATAGACATTTCTCTATTGAATATACACATGTAACCAGTATGTGCTGGAAAAGGTACTCACCAGGGAATTGTATATCAAAACCATAATGAAGTAGCTACTTCACACCTATCAAGAAGACTAAAAACAAAAACATTAGATATATTTGGGCAAAGATGTGGAAAAATTCAAATCTTTATATATTCTAGTGGGAATGTAAAATGGTACAGCCAGTCTTTCTGTTTAATTTTCTCCAAAAGTTAAACAGAGAATTGTCACTTATTCCAGCAATTATGATCCTGCATATGTACCTCAAAAAATTAAAATATATTTTCATACATTAAGTTGTACATGAATATTCATAGCATTATTTTATAGGCCCCCAAACTTAAAATTATGCAAATAGCCATCAGGCACTGAATAAAATTTAGTACATGTACACAATGGATATATCCTATTATTACTGATCAATAAAAAGAAATGAAGTAGTGATACATGTCAAATCATAGATGAAACTTGAAAGCATGCTTAGTGGCAAAAACCAGTCTACAAAAAGACCACATATTACATGATTTCGTTATTTGAAATGCCCAGCAGAAGCAAAATGCACTAGTGGTTGCTTAAGGATTAGGAGAATGGTGAACTTAGGGGTTGGAGCTGAAGAATATGGATTTTCTTTCTGAAGATATAAAAATGTTTTAAAATTGATTGTAGCCATTATACAACTTTGTAAGCATTGTAGAAATAATTGAATTGCATACTTTAAGCAGGGCAACTTTATGGTGTTTGAGTTATATTCAATAAAACTATTATTTAAAAAGGAAGAAAGAAAGAGTGAAAGAAAGAAAAAAGAAGAAATCAAGTTCCCCGGTATGATCAAAAAACAAGGGGGCATGTCTTCTTCACACAAAAGTACACAGGCAACAACAGAACAGCAAAGGCATCCTCGGGGAAAGTCCCTCAGAAAGATCAGTGTGGGGTCCATACACAATACTTCCCTTTTGAAAAGGACACAACTATGGGAAGAGTTTCTAGGACTTTGTGGATAAGTATAGAATATGAGATTTTAGTTCTAATGTTTTAATGACTATGCTTTTATCTCCTAGATTAATAATCTTACAGTGTGTCTTCAATAAATAACAGTTAAATTATTAAAAATGGATTCTGAATGTTACACTTTGGGATTATTTTTAGAAAACAAATCTTAAAGTATCATATGTCTTAATTTATTGCTACTATGCATGCATGATTAACATGGATCTGGAGCAACAGGGACTTCCCAGGGGAATTAGACAAATTAGACAATGGCTGCATTAATTCCATCAACTTTTCAAGGAGACAAACCAATGGGATTAGATTTAGGAGCATATCAAACTGCTAAGAAAGTTTCCATATGCTTACCCTCAATTTATGTGCCAAACCCTTGAATGCGTGTTTTTCTTTTATTAACAATAAGGTAACCTGTGAAATATCAGAACTGGACACTGTTCCAGGCCATTGTTATTATAGGTCCTGTGGATTATTTGGGAAACCACAGAATGGTACCTACTCCCTTTTTGCTACATTAGTTTTCATCCAAACAATATTTATAGGCTATTGTGCACTCTTCTAGAGGTTGGATTATATTATGAACAAAATGCTGGGACCCCTATTGCCTGGTCTCAGTCTTGGCAGGAAAGAACCAGGCGTGACACAGATTAGAAGTACAAGCTTGTGGAAGGCGGGCTAACCTTAGTTGCAGGGTAGCCCTGAGGCCCCTCCACAATGGTTGTTTATTAAGGTTATACACAACAGGTGTGGAGAGTTAAGGTAATTGACATAAACAGGTGTGGAGAGTTCAGGTAGTTACATATGAGGGCGGCCTGCGTAAGGATTGCCACGTGCTCTTCTCACATGTTCTTTCCCCACAATCCTCAGGAAGAACTACTAAGCATCAATGTTTAACACATGCTTACTAGTGAGTGATCAACCTTATCTCATTCTGGAACACTGAGTTACTTGGGGGATTGCCCTAAGTCAGGAAACGTCTCTAGGCTTGCCAGGAGACTGTCCTGTTCTCACATTTCCTTTTAATGTGATAAGAATCAGTAACTGTCCTTTGCATGCATGGAGTCCAGTCCTCTACAACAAAGCAGATTTCTTCCATCATAAATCTGACATACCTGAGCAGGAGTAGAGTGCACCATATTCTCTTTGTTTTCTTGAACAAGTGGGACTTTGACTTCCCTTGAAGCTAGGAATACGTCACTTACTTCTCCATCAAATCTAGATTGGACAAGAGGCATCAGTAAAACTCGTACCTTATTTACTCTTTATCAGTCTATATTCATGGTGTTAAAGACTATTGATTTACAGCAAAACAAAATTGCTGTTTTTTGTCTATACTTGAATTAACAATAAAAGGTCTTATCAGTATCTAACCCATAGGAAGATTTAGTAGGGCTTCCTCTTGTTGTGTGCTTGTATTGAAGATTAAGATTCTACTACTAGTATTTTGCCTATTATCTTATTTCCAAACTGTATGCATTTGGAAAAAAAGAAAAAGACAGTAAGACCTCAGTCTCTCTTTACCTAAACTATGATGAGGCTTCTTATTTTTAACAAACATGTTCAACTATCATATCAATGTACTTGGATGGCATGTAAGTCCTGCTGGACTTTGATGGTCTCTCAGGATCTTCCTGAGCAATTTTAGTTTTGAGCCAATGTTTTCCAGACATCAGAGTTTATTTACGCAAGAGAAATCAGAGGCAGACATATATTAGGAACAACACAGAAATATTCTAAAGTATTCTAAAACTAAGTTCAGTTTGTTTATTTAAGTTGGTATTATAGTTTCTGTTGAATTAAAGAATTTTCACTCAAAATGACCTTTGGCCTCTATTCTCTAGTTTATTTGATTCTTCAATTACAATTTTAATCCATTTGATTCCTCAAGTATAAGTAAAAGTGGCAGCAGTAAGGAGGACATATATTGGCCAGACTTCATTTTGTAGGGAAGATCTGAGACCGTTGGAATTATTACAGTGAGACCTGTGGTCATGCTAGGGAGACAGGAGAGTTAAAGCAATCAAAATTTTCCAATTCTTTAACTTCCCCTATATTATTTCTTTCAGTGTTTCACTGAGTTGTTTCCTTTATTAAAAGATGCACTTACTGAGATAAATCATAAGTGAACATGGGAGTGAGGTGAGCAAGATGGAAAGAAAAGACTTCTTTCCTCACCAAAACAATAATGAGAAACTATCACATGTGGAAAAAGCTCCAGGAGAACTTAAGAGTACAATTAAGAAGCTTAAATAAGTAACCTAGCTTTCTATCTCCAGGATTAGAAAAAGAAAAACAAATTAAGCTCAAAGTTAACAAAAGGAAGTAAATAAAATATAGTTGAGTGGAAATAAATTGAATACATAATAGAAAAGCAATAGCAAAATCAAGAAAATTAAAAACTAGTTTTGTTTTTTTTTTTGAGAATACAACCAAAAGAGAGAAACTTTTACCTATTAAGGAAATAAGGGAGAATATTTAAATAAGAAAAACCAAAATGGAAGCTATTAGAAGGGATATTTAAGTAAAATAGATTGTAATAGACTATGAACACTGTATGATAACCATTTCAATACACTGCAAGAAATGAATAAATGCTCAGTAACATACAAACTTCTAAAACTAATAAAAAATAAATAAACGGCTAAACAGACCAATAATACATAAAAGATTGAGTTAGTATTTAAAAATCTTCTAGGAAACAAAATTCTAGGACCAGATGACTTCACATTCAAAAAAATTTAAACCAATTCTTAAGTATTTCAAGTAACAAAAAAAGAGGGAATAATTTCAAGCTTATCTAATGAGTCCAGCATTACCTTGATACCAAAGCCAGACAAAGACATCACAAGAAAGAAAACTATAGGCAAATACACGTGATGAACAAAGATTTAAAAATCTTCAATGAAGTACTAGCAAATTGAATTTAATAGCAGAGTAAAATGATCATACACCATAACCAGTTAGTATTTATGCCTGGAAAGTAAAGATGCTTAATATATGCAAATCAACCAATTTGATACATCAATTAACAAAATGAAACATAATAACCACATCATCAAGCCAGGGGTGCCTCATGCCTATAATCCTAGCACTCGGGAAAGCTGAGATAGGTGGATTGCCTGAGCTCAGAACTTAGAGACCAGCTTGCACAAGAGCAAGACCATATCTCTAAAAATAGCTGGGAATTGTAGTGGGTGCCTATAGTCACAGCTGCCTGGGAGGCTGAAGCAAGAGAATTGCTTGAGCCCAGGAGTTTGAAGTTGCTATGAGCTATGATGCCATAGCGCTCTACGAAGGGTGGCAAAGTGAGACTCGGTCTCAAAATAAACAAACAAACAAATAAACAAAAAACTACATCATTTTTTCCATAGATGAAGAAAAGAAATTTGAAAAAATGCAACATTTATTCTTGACAAAAACTTGACGAAATAAGCATATAAGGAACTTACCTAGACTCAAATAAATGCCATATATGCAAAGCCCACAACTACTATACTCAAGGGGAAATACTGAATTTTTTTCCTCTAAGTTCCCTTACACGGCAAGGATACCAACTCTTGCCATTTCGATTCAACATAGGATTGAAAGGTCTAGTCAAACCAATTAGACAAGAAAATCAAATAAAAGATATATAAATCAGAAAAGATCTGAATTTATCTCAATTTGCCAATGTAATGATTAAAGAGGTAAAAGACTTGTACACTAAAAATCATAAAATATTGATGAAGAAAATGTCTAACTCTGGAAAGTAATCCATAGATTCAATGCAATATCTATCAAAATTTCAGTGGAACTTTTTATATAAATAGAAAAAAATTCTAAAACTCATATGAAACCAGAAAGGACCTCAAATAGTCAAAAAAATATTGAGGAAGAAGAACAAAGCTAGAGGCACCTTATTTCCTGATTTCAAATTATATTTTAGAAACTATAGTAAGTAAAAATTTAGGAATTTTCATAAAAAAACAAACATCAGTGCTCAGCACCTATAGCTTAGCAGCTAGGGTGTCAGCCACATACACCAAAGTTGGCAGGTTTGAATCCAGTCCGGGCCTGCCAAACAACAATGATGACTACAACCAAAAAATAGCCGGGCATTGTGACGGGTACTTGTAGTCCCAACTACTTGAGAGGCTGAGGTAAGAGAATCGCTTAAGCCCAAGAGTTTGAGGGTACTGTGAGTTTTGATGCCATGGCACTCTACCAGGGATGACAGCTTGAGATGTTGTCTCAAAAAAAAAAAAAAGCATTAGGGTAAATAAAACAGAATAGAGAGCCCAGGAATAAATCCATACATCTGCAGTGAACTCATCTTCCACAAGGGTAACGAGAATACACAATGAAGAAAGGACAATCTTCCCAAGAAGTTTTTTCTAATTTGAAAAAATTAGAGTACATTGGATTCTTGCTTCTTCAGTCTCTATTCTAATATAAAGGCAGTAAATGAGCAAATACAAGGGGGTGCAGGGGAACGAGCAAGTGGGGAGAAGGGAGCAGGGAGGGGGATGGGGCTCATTGTGAATGGCACACCTCTTGGGGATGGGACACAATTATAAGAGGGACTTTATCTAATAAATGCAATCAGTGTAACGTAATTATTTCTAGCCTCAATGAATCCCAAGCAATAAAAAAATAATAAAAAGAAAAATTAGTCACATACAGAATAATAAAATTGGACCTTTATCTTATACCACGTATAAAAATAAATCATAATAGTTTATGCTAGATGCAGTGGCTCATGTAATTCTAGCACTCTTGGAGGACGAGGTGGGTGGTTGCTTGAGCTCATGAGTTCAAGACCAACCTCAGTAAAAGCAAGACCCCCCCTCTCCACTAAAAATAGAAAAACTGAGGCAAGAGGATCACTTGAAACTAAGAGTTTGAGGTTGCTGTGAGTTATGATGTCACATCACCCTGGGCAACAGCTTGAGACTGTCTCAAAAAAAAAAATTGTTCAATACATGGATGTAAAATCTTTAATTGTAAAACCACTTGAAGGAAATATAAAGAAAAAGCTTCTTGACATTGGTCTGGGCAATGATTTTCTTCAGATATGGCTCCAAAAGTATGAGCACAAAGAGCAAAAAGAGACAAATGGGATTGCAACAAATTGAAAAGCTTTTTCTATGTTCAGAAAGATATTCCAAATTCATGTATCTACTTGTAAAATACTTACAAATTGCTTTTCAGATTCTAATAGGAAGTAGATGTTAACAAATTAACCACCAAATCTCAATGGCCTAACTTAAAAAAGTTTATTTCATATTCATGTTACAAGTCCAGTGTAGGGTGGGGTAGAGTTAGTACAGGTGCCATCATCTTACAGCTAGGCCATCTGAAATATACGACTGTCAGAACCCTGGAAAGAGAAAGCACAGTGGTGATGTACCAGTTCTTAAATTTTGATGCTTATAAGTCAGTGGCCAGAACAAATTACAATATTTCTCTTACATCTAAAAGAGTAGCTGAGAATTCAAGACTAATATGTACAATATTTGCTGGTCAATTCTATTACTATCTGTCCTTGACTTTTGTGGGCAAGGTAGACATTGACAGAGGTAAGTGAACGAACATGATTGTACAGCATACTCCAAACTGGAACTGAGGCTGAGACAATTCAGCTCCTACATATTAAGGACAATTAATATGGACGATTAAGCCTATCAAGGATGAGTAGAGCTCAAAGATTGTCAAACTTTTGTTGATATATTCCTGTTCTCACACAGCACGCTTTGTGACTAAACCTAAATTGAGGATCAAGTAGGTTTTTTGTTCCAGGTAAGAGAATCATGAGCTCCTTGGCAGCACCTGTGGCTCAAAGGAGTAGGGCACCAGCCCCATATACCAGAGGTGGCCAGTTCAAACCCAGCCCCAGCCAAAACACCTGCTAAAAAAAAAGTTCCCCTACATGGCAAGGATGCCAACCTTGCCATGAGCTCTCAAGATGTTTGCATGGGTTCAGACCTTGGACTTGTCTACATTGATACTATGGTTGCATCAATTAATTTAGATAAACAGCTATACACATGTATCTTTTTGCTTAATTTTTTGTTCAACGTTAGTTTCTGTTGCGAATCACTATAAACACTTTTCCTTTGTGCTTGGCAATTGGGTATTTAACATGTGGAAGATAATATTCTGGAAGAAAAAAAGTATTCCTATAATTGGTTCTATGAATGAAAATTTTTTAATTAATAATCTTCAAGGAGTTTCTATTTTCCTGTGTGCTTATTTGTGTCATATATTTGCATAGGCATACCTGCAAACTGTCCTTTTTTGGTCCGAAAATCCCAGATCTTTCTGCTTTGTTTAAGTTCAATACAGCTGTGAATGGTCTAGCATGACACTGTTTGCAGAGCCATGCCCCTGAGAATTTTTCATTTCATACATCATTTACAACTGGCCCAAGTGATCCCATATATTCTAGACCTATATTCTTTCACCATGGAAGGTAAAATAAAAAATTATATTTACTCATAAAAATGCAGACCAATCATGCATGGCCATTTCTTTGCTAGCATTCCACTTTGCCCTATCAGATTATTAGCTAACTGGAAAAAGAAAAAGAAAGCCTGGGGTGCTCTCAAGATACAAACCAAGTTTGAAGTTTCAGTACTGCCATTTGTTTTTATGAAGGAATTTATCTCTCTCTGCATTTTGACTTGCTGTCTTAAAATTCTAGTAGAAAGAATGAAACAGACTTGGCGCCTGTGGCTCAACAGGCTAAGGTGCTAGCCACGTACACCTGAGCTGGTGGGTTCGAATCCAGCCTGGGCCCGCCAAACAACAATAGCGACTGCAACCAAAAAATGGCCGGGCATTGTGGCGTGTGCCTGTAGTCCTAGCTACTTGGGAGGCAGAGGCAGGAGACTCGCTTGAGCCCAGGAATTGGAGGTTTCTGTGAGCTGATGCCACAGCACTCTATCCAGGGTGACAGCTTGAGGCTCTGTCTCAAAACAAAAAAAGAAGGAATAAAACAAACAAACAAAAAGGCTGAGAGAGAAATATCAGGCTGCTGCCCAGTCAAACCTTCTTATGCACACACTCCCAGAGTCCAAGATAAGTTCTTTGCCAAGTCAGTAACTTTGAGGCATCATGACCAAAGAGGCCCCACTTTTCCTGTGCCTTGTGTTACTGAAAAGAAGATGTGTGAAATATTAATTCCACATTTGTATGCTACCAATGAGTGTACTGGGGCATCAGACTCCATAAGGCAGACCTTTGACTCTTCCTATTTGGAACTATGTGTCCAATTAAAAGTGGAAAGTTTTGCTCCTGAGGTGATATTAATGATTTGGTTAAGAAAAAAGGCACCAAAATTCTGAGGTGTTAAGAGGTTAGACAGCCTGTGAGAGTGTGTTGAAAATGACACAATTTATGCAACTTGTACTATGTTTCTCTATCTTCCTAACCTGAAGTCTCTAGATGACCACACATTTATGTTTTTGTACACAGACCTGACCGTACCGCTAAAGGTTTCTCCCTCACCTACAACACTGAGAATTACTGTTTCTGTTAAGAATCCCCACCAACTGACAAGAATTCGTTAAGCTTTCCTTTACCATAGTTTATGACATGCATATTTCTTTTTCGTGTATTTCCTATACATAAGTGATAACTATTTACAAAACACTAGTACCAGCCACTGTTGTATGGCACAAATGTTAACAGATTTGATCCTTGTAAAAATTCTATGAAGTGAGTAATCATGGTTAATTCCATTAACCAAAGAGGGAACTGAGACTAAAAGAGGTTATGCATGGTTCAGCGTCCATAGTTCAGTGGTTTGGGTGCCGGCCACATACATCTGGGCAGGTGGGTTCAAACCTGGCCTGCTGCTAAACAACAATAACCAAAAAAATAGCCAAATAGTCCTAGCTACTTGGGAGGCTAAGGCAAAAGAATGGCTTAAGGCCAAGAGTTTGAGGTTGCTGTGAGCTGTGATGCCACAGCACTATACTGGAGGCGGCATAGTGAGACTCTGTGTCAAAAAAAAAGAAAAATAAAAAATCAAATCAAATCAAACAAAATAGGCTCTGTGATTAGCCCAAATTTGTAGCACAAAGTTGGCAAGGTCAGAATTTTAACCCAAGATATAGCCTGCAGAGTTATGGTTTTAAATATTTTACTCTCCTGCTTATTATAAAATTATACATTCCCTCTCTCAATACATTCTAGTAGTTTCCTTCCCAGAATATCTCCTATCCCTCACAGCTGCACACACTCACACACAACCTTGATAATATCCCTCATAGCTTTCTACCCCAAAGAACTCATCCTTTCCCATACCATTTACCCCCTGCTGTTTTTGTTAACAACCACATTAAAATGCAATTGTTCATTTCCTTAACCTACTCCCCCAAACTGTTAGCTCATATAGGGCATGGAGAGTATAGATTTTATTTTGTTAAACCTCTGGTATCAAGTAGACAAAGTTGAAAAAAATAGCTCATCCATCACTGTCTATGGAATGAATAAAGCTCAGATTCTAAATGTAGCATAAGATATATTTCTTACATACATCCACACTCCAAAACCAGAAAACTTTAAAAATCAAAACTTGCCTTTGAGGGGCCATTAACAAAAATAGCAGAGTAAGAAATTCTGAAAATTCTCTCCTCCATAAAGGTAATGTGAAAACTGACAAAAATTGTCAAAATCAACTTTTTTCAAAATTCTGGAAATTAACCAAATGCTTTAGAGGAATATTTCAGAGGAAAGCAATCAGGGGAGCATTCATTCTAAAAATACAAATAAATCTTGATAAGATCAGTGCTCTTTGAGGAATTTTGACTTCCTCCATCTCTCAGATACCCTCTTTCATCTGTGTGGTAGCCTTGAAGAATAACATCCACAATCACAGTAAAAACTAGCAGCCACTGAACAGGGCGGGAGCGGGGAGAATGGAAGTTCTTTTGAAGCCTTATTCCCAGATAATTGCCAGTATAAGAACCTCCCCATGTACTATTAGAGAATGCCCAGATTTTAAGGCTTAGTCTAATTTTCCAAGTGTCTGTGGCCTGGATACAGATGGGCTGACAATAAGATCCTCAGGCAGAAACTAAGCTGCAGCTGGAAGGAAGGGCTACAAGCAGGGAAAGATGAAAAAAACATTAATCACACAATAAAACTGTAAGAACACATTTCTGAATTGGAATTGGAACTGGGATTTCACTAGAAGATGCAGCCTTGCTAAGAAATACTTAAAAGCATAACAACATGCAGAATAAACTGGGATGTTTGAGCTTAAGAAAAAAAAAGGAACTGCATTTCTCTAGTGGATTTCCAGCTAAATTTTTTCACTGAGATTTTATTAAATCCTAAGATTATTTATCCTGGAAAGTCATTTAAATATCCTTGGACGTTACCCTTTATCCATTCATAAACAAGATTACTTTAGAGGACAAATCAAGGGCTCTTTTGCTCTAAATTTCATAAAAGCTCTGATTTCCACATCATTCTATTACATTCTTAACCAAAACTTATATAAAGAAAAAAGGATACAAGCAAGGCTGCTGACTACATGGAACCTTTAAACAAAATGTTAAGCCTAAAATCTTGAGGGATCTAGATGTTTCCTACAGGTGAGCTAACAAGATAGCAAGCTGCAGTTACACAGGCATATAAATAGGAATACAAGACCTCTGAGTCAGAAAGTCTTAACAACACGGGTTCCCCTAAGTTCTTATTCTATGCAGGGTAACACGAAAGCCTGATGCTACCTGTACAGACCATGAGGGTTAACATCAGACAGGATAAACCACCAGCTTATACAAAAGTGGCTGGCAAATCTGTCTCTCCTCACCTTGGGGGGTAGGTACTTGCTATAGTTCGAATATGGTCTGTATTTCCCCATAAAATCTCTTGTTGAAATTTCATAACTAATGTTGAATATAGAGTTTACTGTAAGGTAATTTATTAAGAATTAAAATAATTGGATTGTGGGAATTTGGGGTTTGAAAGGAAAAAGAGCTTGCTACATCTTTGGAAAGTCAGGAGACCTAACCTATTCTCCTTGGCATAGCACCTCTACAACTGACATTGTTGATGGCCATATAGATGATGCAACTGATCAAGCTGGAGTACTGCAAGAGGTAGTACTCCAGCTTGATTAAATGTGCCTTTCATTTCTAATTTTAACAATGTACATGAAGATATTCTCATCCCTCTGTTCCATATCCCCAGGGTTCTCTTCAAACATACTCATTACTGTATGTTGATTGATCTGAATTTCTTATTGAGAAAGGACAAAGAAAGAGGCCTCAAATGGAATGGGAGAAAAGCTTGGATTGCTGAATAAAAGGTGTAGAGGACCCCTTGAAAAAATGTTGGAACACTGTGATTAACACTCAGAAATTCTCACCAAAATAGGGAAAAGAATGTGTATATGAGGTAACCTAGGTAATCAGTGACAACAGAAAAAGACAAAGGTACCCAGAGATGCAGAAAGACCAATGAAAGAGTTACAAACCGTTTCCAGTGAAGATAAAGAGGATATTATACCTCTACACTGCCCGTGTGTTTACCTCTCTCTCATCTCCCTTGAGAGAGGGACCTACTTCCAGCTATCTTTGGAAGTGCTCTAAGCCTTTCCTTTGTTCTTATATAAAATTCCTCTGTTATACTAAAGCCCGTGTGAAGTTACTTTTCTCTTCACGCTGCCCATGCTGCTCTCATTTTACTTTCAGTTTCTACACACTTTTACTTTTTATTCACACCAGGCCTTAGTTGAATTTTCTAGTTCCACTTAGTAACTGAAACAGACCAACTGGGTTTGGGGAAGTGTGATCCCCCCACCCAACCCTCAACACTTATTGGCTGCTGTTCAAGGGCTCAAAGTTCAGAGCTTTGGAACAGATAATAAGGATATAATTCTCATGTCTGCAGAACACTACTATCTCTTTCTGTTTGTCCACTTGGAAATCAAACACCCATTTCTTCTTATTTTTAAGTTCTGTGCTGTTTTTAGAGAGTGCTCCTGTCTCATTTTCATAAATCATTCTTGTTGCCTTTGAATCATTCTTCAAAGTTGTCATGAGCTTGATACTGGTAAAGAGTCATCAAAACTTAAGTGATAGAATTATTATCCTTGCTCCTGAAGAGTATTAGTATACCTCATAATCACTGGACTCTCTCATTAACCAAGATTTTTGTTTGTCAAAATTAGTAATTTTCCCTAGTGGAGTTCATACCAAGCTAAGAAGCCAAGCTAAGTTTATTAATCACCATATTTTATAACCAACTGAAATAATTTTCTCTGTGGGTATTGCTTGAATCCTTGATATTCAAAATATTCATGGACTTGTTAGCAGTGTGAAACTTTACTCAGAGTGCATATAATTTGAAAATTTTATTTATTCAAGCAGCAAAGGACCTTATTTTTATAAATTTATCCATTTCATCAAGATAGTTATTATCAGTAAAATGGAAGGATGAAAAGACTATTTCACACATGTCTTTTCTAATTACATTTGCTATGATGTTCCTACTGAGAATTCCCACACAGCACCTTCTTTCTCATATACAAAACATACCCTTACAAATAGGACACACCGATTACACTTCGGTTTTTTGAAGTAACCCCAAAGTCTAGCTTTTTGAGACGCATAAAGGTCAGCTTCATTCACAATGACATTAACTGTGTCTTCCTCCAGAAATAATTCAAACAGCCCCTTAATGGCCATATCTTGACTATGGTGTTTTTCAATTGGAGAATCTGGTGTAGATCACTTTGGAAAATCTGGTCTGATATCTCTTTTATTCCTTTTCTATAGAGAAACTCTTGACTTATTTTGCTTCTTTCTGGCAGGTTCTACTAATGGATCAGAGATTTTTGACACCTGGACAGTTATCCTCTGAATCATGCTTCTGGGAAAGTTGTGTACATTCCTGATTTCTCTCCTCCTGACACTTCCTCAGCACTATCCTCATGGTATGGTCAAGTATGGGGAATAGAAAAAATGTAATTGGACCAATTCTGTGACCAGCGGCATCTTCTTCCAGTATAGTGAAAAAATCTATCAGCTTCATTGGTCCTCTCAGAAGAGGTGGTGAGACTTCCAGGTGATAGATCTCTAATATTATAGGTTATAGGTTAACAGGGAAGAGAGGTCAGCCAGAACTGGGCAAAGTAGATATTATTTGTTAAGATAATTTGTGGTCAAGGAAGAGGGCTTATCTTCTGAAGGACTGTCAGATTGTTTGCAAGGCTCCCATTCATGCCCTTGGTGGCTTCTGAGTTGAAGTTACCATTAGAGGTGCAAAATTATCAAGGCAAGTCAGCTCAACATGAATAAATCCACACACACAGGGAGGCTATGAGATGGTGGAAATCTGAATATGTATGCAGCTTTATGTTTATGAATTTCTGTGGAGCACTGGATTAGAAAATATATTCAGTTCTTAGGAACACCAAACTGTATTACTATACAGAAAGAAGACATATTTATTATTTTTGAAAATCCTGTATTCTTTTTTAAAAGTTGGCATAAAACAAATTGTGGCCACCAAAGAGTTTCAGGAAAGGCTGGAAACTTGTTCAGATAAGAAATTTAGCAACAGCTGGTTTATAGGTAAACGGGTTGACTTTTCTTTGTTCTGACTCCTTCAGCTTAGTTTTTAATTTTTCCTTTTTCTGGGGGTGCTTTCTCCTGCCAAGAATGGAGTCTTTGGTCCCCATTCTGCCTGCACAAAACAAATGATGGAAAAGCATCAAAAGCATCGTGTGCTTACAAGGAGAGCAAAGTGCAAAATCACCTCTCTTAAGGTAAAGTCACAGCTTTTAGCCAAGAGGATGATCAAATCCAAAAGCAACTCTTTTTTTTTAAAATAATTTTATTGAATCATAATTATGTACATTGGTGCAATCACAGGGCACGATTCATATACATTCAGAAATATTTTGATCATACTGTTACAGATATCCTTCATGGCATTTCCTTGATCACTATATATCCTCTCTCTCTCTCTCTCTTTCTTTCATCTATATATGTATGTATGTAT
>CAUYON010086362.1:0-12481 GCA_963573935.1 Arctocebus calabarensis | reverse complement strand
TTTCTCTTCCTGTAGGTCCTGCACAGGATCCTTTTGATCACTCCCGTCTGCAAGGTGACATTTGTTCTCACTCACAGATGTACCTGAGTCTGATAATTCCTGCTGATTGACTACTACCAAGTTTCTGTAGATCATTGTATATATTTTCCTGTGCTCTTTCACAGAGAAGCTTGGCACTCCAAACAAATCTCCTAGAAGATCATTTGAACAATATACAATATGTTGTTGCTTCTCATCATATAATCGTTTAGTCATAATATACTGGCCAAGATAATATATAACCTCTTTCATTGTATAAATGTCTTTTTGTGCACCAACAGACTTTAACAACTTCAAAAGCAAAGGTTTTGGTCTAACCAGGGTCTCTTGTTCCGAGGCTGAAACCTGTGAGGTGGTTACATCAGTAGGTACAGACATGTTGGTACTGCACATTTACCTGCTCCTCACCATGCAGGGGTTTTCGTGCCTCGAGTTATTGGGGGAGTCCCTTGAGGCACCCCAGTTCCCTTCACGGGGTGTGTGGAAGCCCTACACCCTGGGCCTTGGCGACTATTCCACTCTCGGGGCCCAGGTCACTAGGGAACTGGAACACACTAGTCCGGGGAAGAAGGAGGCTCCTGGTGGCAGGACCTCAGTAAGAAAGGTCAGGTCCGCCCCTAAGGTTTGGTTTCTGGCTCCATCTTCCTTCCAGTCACACAGGGCTGCACAGGCCCCAAAAGGAGCCGAGCTCATCGAAGATCTAAGGATTTAAAAGGTCAATATACAAAAATCAAGTATATATTTTATATACTAGAAATAAGCAATTAGAGGACAAAAATTTAAAATATCTTTTGCAATGGCATCAAAAAGTATGAAATAATTAGGGATGAGCTTTATGAACTATGTAAAAGACTTGTATATGAATACTATAACACATTATGGACACACTATATATCACTGAGAGTAATTATGGAAGATATAAATAAATGAATAAGTATACAAGATCTATATATTCAGTATAATTCCAATTAAAATCACAGCCAATGTAAGCCGCAGGAGCTACAACAACTAAAAGTAATATAGTATTCTAGATAGAATGCAGGAACAGAAAAAGGACATTAAGTTAAAAACGAACAGTATTTTTTTCTTTTGAAGATAGGCTCATTCTGTTGCACAGGTGAGGGTGCCATGGCATCAACCTAGCTCACAGCAACCTTAAACTTCTGGGTTCAGGCTTGGCGCCCATGGCTCAAGAGGCTAAGGCGCCAGCCACGTACACCTGAACTGGCGGGTTTGAATCCAGCCCAGCCCGCCAAACAATAATGACGGCTGCAACCAAAAAATGGCCGGGCGTTGTGCTGGGCGCCTGTAGTCCCAGCTACTTGGGAGGCAGAGGCAGGAGACGCGCTTGAGCCCAGGAATTGGAGGTTGCTGTGAGCTGTGGTGCAACAGCACTCTATCCAGGGTGACAGATTGAGGCTCTGTCTCAAAAAAAAAACAAAACAAAACAAAGAAAAAAACTCCTAGGTTCAAGCCATCTTCTTGCCTCAGCCTACTGAGTAGCTGGGACTACAGGCACCCACTACAACGCCCAGTTAATTTTTCTACTTTTAGCAGAGGTCTCTATTGCTCAGGCTGGTCTCAAACTCCTGAGCTTAAGGGATCCTCCTGTCTCAGCCACCTATAGTGCTAGGATTACAGGTGTGAGCCACCACCACTAGCCAGAAACAAAGGAAATTTGAATAAAATATGGACTTTAATGATCCTGTATCAATATTAGTTTGTTAATTACAACAAATGGACCATATTAATGTAAGACATTAATAATAGGGGAAAGAGGGTTTATGATATATGGGAATGCTCTGTACTTTCTACTCAAATTTTCTGTAAATCTATAACTATTCTTAAATATATTTAAGGAAGAAAAACCATGACAATTCAAAAGAAAGACCACAGAAGAAATGCGCTATATTTTAGTATCTTCAATGATACATTTTTCTTGCTTTTTGAACAAGGAGATTTGCATTGTCATTTTACATTAGACAAATATGTAGCCAGCTCTGCCTCTGTCTCAACCTCCTTCCTAGGTCTCAGGCGGGGGTTGTTCTGCGTGTTTTATTTAAGAGTCCCTGAAAAGCCAAGAGTAAACTCTGAGTATGTTATAACCCAGTAGGGAAGGCCAAAATAGAATGAGTTCTATGCCTCGGTTTCTGGGAAAGGCAACAGCAGCAGCCACCATTTGGAGGAGATGCCAACTCAGGCCAGATGATGTTCCTAGGCAAAGCCCCTCCTCAACATGGTGGGCAGTATCGAATCATAGAATCCTAGAGGTGGAGGGTACTTCACTTACTGTTCTACCACAGCCATCTCCCTTCACATTTTAGAGAGAAAAAGACCATAAAGAGTGGCACAGAGAAGGCTAGGAAGTTACCATGGCTAAAAAGCCTCCAGTGGGCGAAGCAAGTGACAGCATTGAGTCCTGCCCAGCCCAAGCCTAACACTGTCTCCCCTCAGCCCAGGTCAGCAGCTGCCTTCCCTGTCCCTGTGCATTTCCACCAGCCTGAATAACTGTAACTACCCACCTTTCCTCTGAGTCCCTTCCTTGTTTCTCTAGGCATATACAGAGTATTTGTGTGTGTGTGTGTGTTATGTATGTGTGTCTTTAGGCCCTAGTTAGGATGAAGCCAGAAACAGAAAAGAGAAGGCCCTAGTCATTGCACTTCTCACTTGGATATTTCCCCTGGGGCAAGGGTGGAGGAGGAGCACATGAGAGTCACAGGCTGGACAGGACTTGTTGCAGTCAATATCTGCAAGGCTGAGACCAGGTACTGACATTAGTGCCAATAGGAAAGAATGCAGAAGCAGCAGCCCCAAGGAGAACCTTTGGGCTGGAGAAGGAAGATAGGACCTGCAAAGTGACACCAAGGGGACTCAGGCAGGGAGGGCTCTGTTCCTGCCACAGAAGTGCAATCTCCCCAGCAACAGGAATCTCTGGACCAGAAATCCACCCCACGGCTTTCTCAAATCCCCCAGAGAAAAGAGCCACAATGCTAGAGACTGTTGTCATAGCAACAGGTGCCCAGTAGTAGTGACTGCCTTTCCCTCTTCCTGCCTGGTTGCTGCCTTTTCTGGTACCTTCAGCTACTGCTTCCTGAAAAGGTTTGTGCTGCACCATTTGGCTGTGTGTAAATGCAGCTGAGCCTTGCCCAGGAGCAGTCTACCAAGTGGTTAAAAGGCACAACCTCTTCATGCCACATGGCCTCAGTTTTAAATTCCATCTTGGCCATCATCTTGATTTTCATGATGCCAATTTGTAACCTCATAAAGCTCAGTTATCTCACCTCTAAAATGGGTTCCCTGGACTTAAACCTTCACTATCAATGTTTTCATAGGAGCCTAAAATACCAGTATCAAATCAAATTCATAGGCAGGATTGTTTCACAGCCTTCACTGAAATGTGGTATAGTAAACCACATTTCTTTGCAACAAATGGCAACCATTTATCTTATTCTGTCTTGTGAGTCCTTTCTCTCAAAGAAACCCCAAATCAGCTACTGCTGGGCAGTCCATATAGAGATCCTATCTTCATTCCTCCTTTCCTGCTTTTATTTCCTCACATTTACCCACCTGCCCCCCACATTTACCAAGTTCTCATCAAAGAATAATTATACTGGTTTGGAAGTTTTCAGGGACAATTGTATCTTCTATTAATAGCACTAGAAAGCAAGCAATACCTCCGAGAGGCTGCAATGAATTGACCTGGCAGGGAACACACCTGGCTGCAACATACAACAGGAAAATTAATTTTTTCACTTGGAGTTAATTACTGTCTACTGAGATCCTCTCTACAGCTTTCCTGAACTTGCTGACTTTATCATCCTATTTAGTACTAATGGAATGCTTTAACTTAATATTTTATAGTTAATATACTAAATGCAAAATCTGGATTCAAAGAATGAGGGACTCTAACAAGACAACATTTAACCTGGGGTGGAGGGGGGACAAAAAAAACCCAGAAGCTTCTGTACTTGAGTTAAAATTAAAATTATTTACAGAAGTGTGTTAACAGGTGGATATATGAAACAGATTTTGAGAGTCTCAATTGACTTAAACTAGATCCAATTGTGTGATATGGCATTCACAAAGCCTACTATGATCTTAGGACACATCTATAGATATATAATGCCTTTTTTAGAATGAAAGGGGTAACAAGATCACACCACTCTACACTAGGTAGAATATTCAGTATTTTTACAAACATTTACAAATTAGGGAACATGTACAATCACGAATGACTGAAAAAATATGTCGCATCAGAAATAGCTGAAATAAGTGGGGAGGTTAAATCTTAAAAAGTCTTGATAACTGTTTAAGGGTTATGGGAGATAGCATATCGAAAATTCTTAGCAAAAAGTGCTCAGTTTATACATATGTATAGGCTTGGCGACCGTTGCTCAGTGGTTAGGGTGAGGGTGGTTCGAACCCAGCCCAGGCCTGCTGAAACAACAATAACGACAACAACAAAATAGCCGGTGTTGTGGCAGGTGCCTGTAGTCCCAGCTATTTGGGAGGCCGAGGCAAGAGAATCACTTAAGCCCAAGAGTCTGAGGTTGCTGTGAGCTGTAATGCCACAGCACTCTACTGAGGGTAACATAGTGAAACTCTATCTCAAAAAAATAAACAAACATTTATTCTACAAAAAAAATAAAAAATAAAAAAGGGCGGTGCCTGTGGCTCATCGAGTAGGGCGCCAGCCCCATATACCAAAGCCACTGCACCTGGCCTTAATTTATATTAATATTAAAAGAATGTTAGCCAGGAGTAGTGGCTCACGCCTCTAATCCTAGGACTCTAGGAGGCTGAGGTGGGTGGACAGTTTGAGCTCCAGGTTCAAGACCAGCCTGAGCAAAAAGTGAGAACTCCATCTCTACTAAAAATAGAAAAACTGAGGCAAGAGAATCGCTTGAGCCCAAGAGTTGAAGGTTGCTGTGAGCTATGGACTCTACCCAGGGTGACAGCTTAAGACTCTGTCCCCCCCCCCTAAAATGTTAATTTAGTTAACATTAAATGTTAATTAGTACTATTGTTAGCACTATATCATACTATTATCACTATTCTTAAATAGTTAATGCTTTTAGAGTTTGTATGCTACAAACTATTCCAAGTTCTTTACATATGTTGACTCACTGATTCATTTACTTCTCTTGTCAATAGTATAAGATAGATAAGACTTAACTATTGTCTCCAGTTTTGTAGATGAGGAAGCTGAGTCATAGAAGATTAAGTAGCTTGCTCAGTGTATCTCACAGATGGAAGAAAGAACCAGAACAGACACTCTGGCGGTTCCAAGCTATCAGGGTAAGGCACTTTTGTTAATTTATGCTTGTTCTGTACCACTTCAAAGGAAAGGGCCAGAAGGTAGATTTTAACTCAGCGAAAGCAAAAATAATTTAAAAACTCTGACTGAGGCGGGGTACAGTGGCTCATGCCTATAATCCTACCACTCTAGGAGGCTGAGGCAAGTGGAGGCTTGAGCTCAGGAGTTCAAGACCAGCCTGAGCAAGAAGGAGACCCCATCTCTACAAAAATTTAAAAAAGAAAGAATAACTGGGCATGATAGTGCATGCCTGTAGTCCCAGCTACTTGGGAGGCTGAGGCAAGAGAAATGCTCAAGCCCAGGAGGCTGACGTTGCTGTGGGTATGACGCCACCAGTATTCTACTGAAGGTGACAAAATGAGACTCTGTCTCAAAAAAATAAAAAATACTCTGAATGAGACTTGGAGAGATGGCTCACATCTGTAATTATGACACTCTGGAGGCTTAGACAAGAGGATAAGCTCGGGAGTTTGAGACAAGTCTGAGCAAGAGCTAGACCCTGTCTCCACTAAAAATAGAAAAATTAGGCAGGTATAGTAGTAGGCTCCTGTTGTCTCAGCTACTCAGGAGGCTGAAGCAGGAAGATTGTTTGAACCCAGAGTTTGAGGTTTTTGTGAGCTAGGCTGTGCCATAGTCCTCTAGCCTGGGCAGCAGAATGAGATTTTGGCTTATTAAAAAAAAAAAAAAAAAAAAAAAAACTCTGAATGATTAGAACTATCTGAAATTTCAATGAGAGGTCTTATAAAATAGTGAATTCTCCATTACAGGATGTTAAGGAGATGAAAGATAGAAATGAAGAAACAAACGAAATGGGACACCTCTAAAAGAAACTATACAAATGAGAAACCAACTCTTGACGAAAAATAAATTAGAAAGTAAAACATTTATGGATAAAATATAAAGGTAAACTAATAATTAATTGTCTAGCTGCTATCTCAACATAAAGTAAATTACATGTAAGAGGAAAACAACAAAAAGTTCTTAAAACAGGAAATTTCGAATAAGAATTTCTGTTCGGGGCTTGGCACCTGTGGCTCTAGCAGCAAAGGTACCAGCCACATACACCTGAGCTAGTGGGTTCAAATCCAGCCCCAGCCCGCCAAACAACAATGATGGCTGCAACCAAAAACAGCCAGGTATTCTGGCAGGCGTCTGTAGTCCCAGTTACTTGGGAGGGAGAGATAAGAGAATCGCCTGAGCCCAAGAGTTGGCGGTTGCTGTAAGCCGTGATGCTACAGCACTCTACCCAGGACAACAGCTTGAGGCTCTGTCTCAAGAAAAAAAAAAAAAAAAAAAGGTTCGGTGCCTGTGGCTCAACGGGCTAAGGTGCCAGCCACATACACCTGAGCTGGTGGGTTCGAATCCAGCCCCAGCCTGCCAAACAACAATGACTGTTGCAACCAAAAAATGGCCAGGCGTTGTGGCGGGCGCCTATAGTCCCAGCTACTTGGGAGGCAGAGGCAGGAGACTCGCTTGAGCCCAGGAATTGGAGGTTGCTGTGAGCTGTGATGCCACGGTGACATCACAGGGTGATGTCCATCTATCCAGGGTGACAGCTTGAGGCTCTGTCTCAAAAAATAAAAAAATAAAAATAAGAATTTATGTTTGGGCTCAGCGCCTGTGGCTCTAGAGGCTAAGGCACCAGCCACATGCACCTGAGCTGGTGGGTTCAAATCCAGCCCAGGCCCGCAAAACAACAATGAAGGCTGCAACCCAAAAATAGCCAGGTGTTGTGGCAGGCGCCTGTAGTCCCAGCACTTGGGAGGTGGAGGCAGGAGAATCGCTTGAGCCCAGGAGTTGGAGGTTGCTTACCCAGGGTGACAAGCAGCTTGAGGCTCTGTCTCAAAAAAAAAAAAAAAAGAATTTTTCTTCGAAAATTTACTAAACAGCCTATTTTTTGTTTGTTTGTTTGTTTTTTTGCAGTTTTTGGCCGGGGCTGGGTTTGACCCCGCCACCACTGGCATATGAGGCCGGTGCCCTACTCTTTTGAGCCACAGGTGCCACCCAACAGCCTGTTTTTTTGTTTTGTTTTGTTTTGAGATAGCATCTCACTTCATTGCCCTGAGTAAAGTGCTGTGGCACTCTAGCTCACAGCAACCTCAAATTCTTGGGCTCAAGTGATCCCCTTGCCTCAGCCTCTGAACTAACTGGGACTACTGGTGCCTGCCATAACACCCGGCTAGGTTTCTCACTTTTGGTCAAGCTGGTCTCAAAAGCCTGAGCTCAAAAGGGATCCACCCGCCTCCACCACCATAGTGCTAGGATTACAGGTGTGAGCTACAGTGCCTTCCTGGCCCTGACTGGGTTTTTAAAAACATAATCCCAGGATTCTCACAGATCTGATGGTAACCTACCCTGAAAAATGTAAAATAGAGGGGGAGGAGAAGCAGTTGCTCTCTGGAGGAAAGGACATCTGCCTAAGAAAGAGCATAGAAGCTGAAGTGAGTAGGTGAGAGGCAGCCATTAGTTAAAGGTCTTAAAGCACTGTTGGATCCACAAGAGCCTATTTGCAATGACAATTGAATACTTTAGCATGATAGTAATCCTGTTACTCAGTCTGTGGTAAACAGAATTACTGCATACTTTAATACTGAATGTCCTCTCTGCTGCTCTCCATCTTTTGGGGTCCAGCACCCCCAGAACTCAAATATTTGGTTTAATTAATATAAACTTTCTTTTTTTTTTCTTTTTGTAGAGACAGAGTCTTACTTTATCGCCCTCAGTAGAGTGCCGTGACATCACACAGCTCACAGTAACCTCCAACTCCTGGGCTTAGGTGATTCTCTTGCCTCATCCTCCTGAGTAGCTGGGACTACAGGTTAATATAAACTTTCTCAACAAGATGCACCAAAAGATGGCTGATTAAGGACTTAAGAGTCTCAGTAAAATCTATTTATTCTATTATAAATAACTACTGAATAATTTATATATGTATGTGAACTATTCAGTGTATATATTCTATTCATATATAAAGAGAATAATTCCAGACTCTCCAAGAACTCTCCCATTTCAGATAAGTTTTCTGAATTGTTTTTGTTTAATGAACAGATGTTTTATGAAAATCAAAGTATTCAGTTTTTTTAAGGTTTACATACTTAAACTTAACTCTTTTTAGAGGTCTGGAACTGAATGATTAGATTGCTAGAGGTTTTTTTTTTTTTTTTTGGACACTGAGTCTTACTCTGTCTCCCTAGGCTAAAGAACAGTGGTGTCTATTGCCCTCGGTGGAGTGCTGTGGAGTCACAGCTCACAGCAACCTCCAACTCCTGGGCTTAGGCGATTCTCTGGCCTCCGCCTCCCAAGTAACTGGGACCACAGGTGCCCGCCACAGCACCCGGCTAATTTTTGATGCAGTTCGGCAAAAAAAAAAAAGAACAGTGGTGTCATCATAGCTCACTGCAACCTTAAACTCCTGGGCTCAAGTAATCAGCGTCCCCAAAAAAGTGACTATAGGAGTGTGCCCTGCCCGGGTAAGTCTAAAGCTTCTATTTGTGATACAAGTTTGAGGGCTCAAAAAAACCAAAATAGTGATGTCAAGAAGACTGTCTCCCATGAAAATAACAGGAGATGAAAACATGTTGACAGAGCCTAAATGGACAAGAATGGTTATAGAAGTGGATTAAAACTCAAAAGTGTTGGGCTATGATGATATTAAGATTCATAACCGTTAAACAAAGGTTAATGCAGGATCTGAAACGCCCAGGAAATAAAGAACCTTCCTAGCTGAAGGCAGAAAAAAAGGGGGGCTGGTAGGCTGGTGGTACGAGGGTAAGCAGCGGAGGGGAAGAGGCAGTAAAACTGAGACTAGATGCTCACCATCTCTGGCAACCAGGAAAAGGCAAATATAAACAAAGAGAGGTGAGTGACAATGCCTGATGTTTTGAGGATCAGGAGATACCGGCAGGTTGCTGCAACAGCCTCCCGGTCCAAGTGGTAACTGGGGAACTGAGCTCGGCAGTGACGCGCGTCCCTCACGTGACCTGGAGCCTATGTCTGCCCAAATCCCTCTCGTCCTACTCCTTTCTGCCTGGCCAGACACCGTCTCCCTGTTACCCTTCGGTGGAGAGGGAAGCAGAGGAAGTAAGTTCCCTCCATCCTCTTAAATCGTTGTGTCAGAGCTGCCTAGTAACCCCTGGGATGGGATCGGGATGGCAGAGTCCAGACCTTTCCCTATGCTCCAGCCCCACCCCCGTCCCACATTTCAGCGCAGAAAATGGTGGTCTGGGAGGCAAGGTGGGGAAGTGAGTGAGGTCCCCCTGGGAGGGAAGCACAGGCACTTGGAAACAGTTTCTAAGTAATGCTTCGATTCCACTTTCCACCTGAAAAGAAATGACAAGCTTTGTGGGGAGAAGAGGTGAGAACACGGAGGACAAGGCTTGATGTGGGTTATGAGGCGGGGGAGGAGAACTCAGAGACCGCAGGCGCTGGGTCAACGACTCGTGCCCAGAAAGGTGGGGATGTCAGTCCGTCCCTCCTCCCCATTCCCTGCACCCTACCCTGTCTTGCGTCTGTCTGCAGGTCACAGCGGGTCACCTCGAAGAGAGAACGACTAGGAGGATCACACAGCCCGGAGAGGTCCAGGTCCGGGAAGGGGTGGACAGTGAACCGGGACTAGGGTATTAGAGAGGACGCTGACTATAATAGAGTGCGGACCCCACCGCCCCGCCCCTATCGCTGCGGGCGAGGCCTACTGCAAGGCCTGCTGGGAAAATGGTGGGCTCTCTGGGAGGAGGGGGCGACTAAGGGGCGGCTGCAACCAAGAGCTGGAGAGCCTCGTGGCAAATGCAGGTTTGAGGACCTGGAAGGCGAATTGGAAAAAGGCAGGTATTGGAACCCGTGGTCCAGGTGCTGGTCAAGCCGCTTAGCATTCTGACTGTACTCTACCTTTCTTGTCTCCTAAGAATAACTGCTTGAAGAAGAAAATTCCCAACATGGAAAAATCATCCAAAGAAAATGAGGAACAGCCACAGAGTGCGCCAAAGACCGATGAGAAGCGGCCTCCAGAGGAGCACTGTCCCGGAAAGCAGTCTCCTGATGAGCAGTCCTCAGAGGAGCAGTCCTCTGAGGAGGAGTTCTTTCCAGAGGAGCTCCTTCCTGAGCTTCTGCCTGAGATGCTCCTTTCAGAGGAGCGCCCCCCGCAGGAGCGCCTTTCCAGGAAGGATTTGTTTGAGCAGCGCCCTCCCATGGAGCAGCCTCCCTGTGGAGTGGGAAAAAGTAAGTTAGAAGAAGGAAGCTTTAAGGAGAGGCTGGCTCGTTCTCGCCCTCAATTTAGAGGGGACATACATGGCAGAAATTTAAGCAATGAAGAGATGATACAGGCAGCAGATGATCTAGAAGAGATGAAAAGAGTAAGAAATAAATTGATGATAATGCATTGGAAGGCAAAACGGAGCCGCCCTTACCCGATTTAATGTTTGGCCTTCAATTCTGTTTTGTCTGCTAATTTTATTGCCACCTGAGCTTTCTGTTTGCATTTTTCTATATGCATTTTCCCAGCTGCTTAATTTTAACTTTTGTTGTGGCTTTATTTCGGGTGATTGGCTCTTAATTGTCTTAAAAGTTTGGTTTTTTACCCCCTACAGTCTGCAGTCTCCCTCTTTCAATCAGGAGTCCCACCCATTTGCGTGGAAAGATGTAAATTATACGTTGTGAAGTGAAAAAAATTTTTTCAAATGGTATATATAGTATACGTTTTGTAATAAATAATTATATATATAAATATGCAGAAAAAAACCAAAGTATTTACTTTAAAAGGTTAATAGTAGCTGTCTGTGTGGTAAAATAATAGGTGATTTTTAAAAAAATTTTGCTTTATCTGAATTCTCATTTTGTCAAGATGAACACACTTAACTTGGGTTACAGATAGACCCAATATAATGAAAAGATGTAAAGCAATTTTGAAAAAAAGCTGCCAGCTTATTATAAAGACAGTATGGCACTTAATAAATACTCATCACAACTTAAAGAAAAGTGAATACTGTGTTTCTTTTCAATCTCTTAGGCATAAATATAAACCAAAAATTTAATTAGATTTGTTTAGGGTCATTCTTATCCCATTTAAATAGGAATAATATGGGCTTTACAGTTCTTCTGTGGAACCAAATAAGAAAAAGATGATATGAGCCGTATTTGTTTTTTTCCCATCAGCACATGATAGACCCCAAACCCTACAGTTTCTCTGCAAACACAGGGGTAGTACCCAAAGGAGATCTCACTTAGCACATAATTCCTGTGAGACTCCAAGTGAGTGTCACATTTTATTCTTGTTCTGCTATACCCTTAGGCACTGCCATTTCTGCTAGGCACAGCTGCCCCTTATGGAACCTGCTCCTTTTCCTGGCCCCTATTGCTGCCAATGTGCAAAGCCTCACTGATTGTTCTAGAATCCAGTAGGTCAAAGCTAACTAAACTGTATCTCCTACGGATAAATGGAGAATGCCTCCATTTCAGCTTTCATATTATACTTACCCAGGTGGATACCATCCCAGAGCTGCTTAGATGTCAGTGTCTTAAAAGAATGCTTAGCATGGCTCAGCGCCTGTAGCTCAAGCGACAAAGGTGCCAGCCACATACACCAGAGTTGGCAGGTTTGAATCCACCCCTAGCCTGCCAAATAAAAATGACAACTACAACCAAACACTAGCCGGGCATTGTGGCGGGGGCCTGTAGTTCCAGCTACTCAGGAGGCTGAGGCAAGAGAATCGCTTAAGCCTAGGAGTTGGAGTTGCTGTGAGCTATGTATGCTGTGAGGCATTCTACCCAGAGGACAGCTTGAGGCTCTGTCTCACAAAAAAAAAAAGAAAGCTTAGCAAAATACTTCTTTCCAATTATTTCCTTAAAGCCTCCCTTTTCTCTTCTGGACTCAAGCATGAGTCCTCTGGGACCTGGGCTAAGAGATGAATCCTGAACCAGACCCCATGCTGTGTGTGTAGAATTGGACCATCTCTCCCAAATATCCAAGGGTAACTATGATTTTTTTTATATTTTTATTAAATCATAATTGTGTACATTAGTGCAATCATGGGGCACAATGTGCTGACTTCATATACAATCTGAAATATTTTGGTCGAACTGTTAAACATAGCCTTCATGGCATTTTCTTAATTGCTATATGAAGACATTGAT
>CAUYON010086360.1:0-19369 GCA_963573935.1 Arctocebus calabarensis | reverse complement strand
GGCCCGGCGGTTTTTTTAGTTTTTTTTTTTTTTTTTTTTTTTTTTTATTTTTTGCATCCCTTGTTTCCCTTGTTTTTTTTTTTTTTTTTTTTTTTTTTTTTTGAGACAGAGCCTCAAGCTATCACCCTGGATAGAGCGCCATGGCATCACAGCATCACAGCTCACAGCAACCTCCAATTCCTGGGCACAGCAAGTCTCCTGCCTCCGCCTCCCAAGTATCTGGGACTACAGGCGCCCTCCACAACACCTGGCCATTTTTTGGTTGCAGCCGTCATAGTTTGGCGGGCCTGGGCTGGATTCAAACCAGCTAGCTCAGGTGTATGTGGCCTGTTGAGCCACAGGCCCCGAGCCAACAGAGTCTCACTTTATTGCCCTCAGTAGAGTGCTGTGGTGTCACACAGCTCACAGCAACCTCCAACTCCTGGGCTTAGGCAATTCTCTTGCCTCAGCCTCCTGAGTAGCTGGGACTACAGGCACCCGACACAACGCCTGGCTATTTTTTTTTTTTTTTTTTTGGCCGGGGCCAGGTTTGAACCTGCCACCTCCAGCATATGGGGCCAGTGCTTTACCCCTTTGAGCCACAGGCGCTGCCCCCAGTTTTTCTATTTTTGGTAGAGACAGGGTCTTGTTCTTGGACAGGCTGGTCTGGATCTCAAGCAATCCACCTGGCTCAGCCTCCCACAGTGCTAGAATTACAGGTGTGAGCACTGCGCCCCACCTTGTTTGGCATTTTTTTTCTCTTGAAAATATTTAATTAATGATCTCTTTTTCTTTTTTCAGATTGATGTGAGGGTACAATTAAGTTACAATGTTTGCTTTTGTTGGGTAGAGTCCCTGTTGTAATTGTGTCCCACACCCAGGAGGTGTGCCGCATACCCTTACATTGTGCCCACTAAATAGTAGCACACAATCCCCCTCCCTCCTCCCTTCTCCCTCTTCTTCCTTCCTCCTCCCCCCATCTTGAATTGAATTGAGTTTTTCTCTTGTGTGGGCATGTGTTAGATCATCTGTTGGCTTCATTATTAGTGTGAGTACATTGGATACTTGCATTTCCATTCTTGTGATACTTCACTAAGAAGAATGTGTTTCAACTCCATCCAGTTGACCTTTTTTTAATAAAAGTTTTTTGATACCTTTGTTCTCTCCATTTGTTCTGGGAGGCCCCCAGAGTAGGCTTCCTTGGCTGCCTGAAGTCTAAACATGAGCCATGAGCTGACTTTAGCTGACTGAGCTCCTCTGTCTCCACTCCCAGCCCCTGCTGACTCCTGCTGGAACAGGAGGAGCTCTCCTCAGTACTGGCCAATGGGTGGAGCCTAGTGATCCTTTTGGGTGACCCACTGGTTTTGGAAAAGCTTTTTTTTTTTGAGATAGAGACTCAAGCTGTTGCCCTGGGTAGAGTGCCATGGCATTACAGCTCACAGCAACCTCAAACTCCTGGGCTCAAACGATTCTCCTACCTCCGCTTCCCAAGTAGCTGGGACTACAGGCACCTGCCACAACGCCTGGCCATTTTTTGGTTGCAGCCATCAATGTTGTTTGGTGTGCCTGGGCTAGTTTCGAACCCAGCAGCTCAGGTGTATGTGGTTGGTGCCTTAGCCACTTGAGCCACAGGTGCCGAGCCAGGGCAAGCTTTTATTTTTATTTTTATTTTTTGAGATAGAGCCTCAACCTGTCACCCTAGAGAGTGCTATGGCATCACAGCTCACAGCAACCTCCAATTCCTGGGCTCACGCGAGTCTCCTGCCTCCGCCTCCCAAGTAGCTGAGACTACAGGCGACCACTACAACGCCCAGCCATTTTTTGGTTGCAGCCGTCATTGTTGTTTGGCGGGCCCGAGCTGGATTTGAACCCGTGTATGGCTTAGGTGTATGTGGCTGGCGCTTTAGCCCATTGAGCCACAGGGACAGAGCCAAGACAAGCTTTTAACCTGAGACTAAAGGAAGCCCCACACCAGAGGGTGCTGACCCCTTCCTGAAATTCCCATCCATGTAGCCTTTGCAGGCCTCAATTCCTGCCACTGGCTGCAGTCCAGGGGTCAGATGCTGAGCCAAAGGTAACTTAACTGTGGTGACAGAAACAGGACTGTTTTGGAGCCATGCTGTGTTTTCAGTCAACCCTGCAGGCTGGCCTACCTGTGCCAGGTCATTTCTAGTCAGTGTTAATACATTTCTGCTGGCTCTGGACTTGGAATATCAACAGCTGTAAACTTAGGACCAGCTGACACCATCCCAGTAGGAGAGAATGGGTTAGGTGTGGAGTGAGGGGCGTCCTCTGCTGCCAAGCGTAGGCTCTGAGAGGTAGCTTGTGCTCAGAGAGGGGGCCCTTCCCACAGGGACAGCACTGTGCCCTCCTTGGGATATAAGAATGTCCTCAGCCGTTCCCCTGTCTCCAGGATGTACATCCCATGGCCCTCACCACATAGTCCCCTTTTTCTCTTGTCCCATGGAGTCCCCCTCCTCTTCTCCATGGAGTACCCCACCCTCTCACCCCTCACCCAAGAGCCATGTCACCCACAGCTCTCACTCTGGAGTCCCAGCAGAAGTGAGTGTGCAGGTGGAAAAGATATTGTGGCTCTGTTCTGCCACAAGCCGTGAGTCACCACGCTTGGCTGTGCGCCTTGCCCCGCTCCCAGCTCTCTGCTCTCTGCTGTCTCCACCCCCAGCTCCCAGAACAACACCCACATGGACTTCCACTCAGTTGACAGGAATCTGGTCAGGGTTGTTGTGCCCGGCCTTCCCAACGTTCCAGGTGTCCCAGAAACCCAGGAAGTTGAGGCTCCAGACTCCCAGAGAGAAGGTGAGGCACACTGCTGGGAGAGAACAAGGAGTTTTGGTGGGAGGGGGTGGAAATAGTGACGGAGGACCTGGGGCGGAGGAGGAGTGGGGAGAGAGTGGATTTCCTGGAGCAATAGAGGGAAGGGTCTGCGAGACTAGGTGTCCGCCGCTTTCAGTTCAACAAATATTTATTGTTTCCTCCTTTGTGGGGAGAGTGATAAGGTATAAGAGAAACATGGGCCAACTCATGAATAAAAATGAGGGACATAGGGACCTCCAAAGGCGTAGGAGGAACACCACGAGGCTCTAAGAGGAGACGCAAGACTCCAGTGAGGCAAAGTATCTGCACCTAGTCCACACGGTTTATTGAGCAGTCTGCCCAGGATCCGGAGAGAGCAGGGTGCCCGCTCCCACCTCTGAGGGTGCCCTTCTCGCCAAGCAGCTGAGCAGGGAGAGGAAGTGGCTGCAGGAAGGGGGCTGAGGTGGAGGCCTTGAGAGACATAGTGTGTTTGGAAACAGTGAGCTCGGAGGGTGTGGGGAGCTCTTGGAATGGAGGGCAGAGGTGGAATCGGGAGTAAGAGCCCAGTGGCATTTTGGATTGGGCGACCAGATGGCAAAGAGAGATTGATGAAAAGTGGTCAGTGTTTTCAGATAATGGTTGACTTTGCTTTATTTGGCAAAGGAGGAGTAAAGAGATAACTTTTCCAGGCATGAGAGGTGCTTTGGGAGCATTTAAAGGGCTTTTCCAGTCAAGAGCCTGAGCAGGTGGGGTTAGTCATGGACCATCTCAAAGAAACAGCACAGGACATGTGAAGGGGTACCGCAGTGAAGCGGAGGAGACTGAGGACAGGGGTTTGGAGTCTCCCCTTTTAGGGAAAGGAAAAAAGAGGTGAGAAGGGAGAGTTTGCAACACTGAGTGCGGAGGAGGCAGAGCAGCCATCCTGGGAGGAGGGAGACCACTCCTGGGCCCCTGGACTTCTCCCCGCTGGGGGGAGGGGAGGACGGAAGTGTGCGCACGTGTGCCTGTGCAGGCACCTACGGGAAAGCTGACTCATGGACTGTCAAGTACCTCTCCCTGTGGCAAGAAAACTTTAGGGTCAACTAGCTGAGGCCCCAGAGGCTTCACCTGGGCCAGGACATCCCGGATGGAACGGCAGGGGAGCCTCCCAGAGCTGCTGGGACCACAGGGCTTGGCACCAGCAGAGGGATCAGGGTGGGGGGAGCCATCAGGACCCCCACTCAATGATGAGGAGGAGACAGAAAGGCAAGGGTGACCAGGAGGGCTGGACTTGCTGCCACAGGGCTGAAGGATGATTTTGCCACCTGACTGGGAACTAGAACTGCTGCTGAAAGATCCAGTGCCTCCGGAGGAGCAAGGCCCCTGGGAAGCATCGCCACAGGGATGGTAGGATGAACTGGAGCTGCTGGAAATGCTTGCACTGCTGGGGGCTCTGGAATTGGAGGGGGCACAGGGCCCCTTAGAGCCCGTGGAGCCACCGCAGAGCTGGACCCCGCCAGCGCCCACTGGCTGGAACACAATAGCAGAGGAAGCTCCCGATGGGTAGATGCTGGAGCTAGGAATGATGGGATTACTGGAGAAGTATTTGCCCTCAGAGATAGGGGGCCCACCTGCAAAGGAGGGGACACCTGGGGAGCCTCTAATGGGGTTGTCTTTGGTGAAATAGCCCACAGGGTAAATTTTCCCCTTGCTATAGGTCATGCCTGGAACCAGATAACTGTTAGAGGAGCCACCCACCACCTCATAGCCACCGTAGGATTTGTCTACAGAGGTGATAGGGGGGCAGGGCTTCCCTGGAAGGCCACCGTTGCTGCAGGGGGCACCTGGAACCACTCCAGGGCCGCCAGAGCCATGCTGCTCCACCACAACCACCACAGGCCTCTGACCCCCTGACACTGAGTGGGAGCTGGAGAGGTAGGAACCAGAATGGGAGACGATGGGCCCCCCACTGCAGGGAGAGTCGGGGATGTCCGAGCTACAGGGACGCTGGTTGGAGCTGATGCTTTGCCTACTGCCGCTGGACGTACTGGAGCTCAGGGAAACAGAAGAGCCTCCTCCAGACTGGGAAGAACCAGGGTTGGTTGGTAGAGCAGAGCCATGCCCTACTTGGTAGCTGATGATTTCTGACTGGGAACTGCTGCTGCCCGACTGGGAGGTGCCAGACGCACCGTGTAGACTAGAGCCGGATCCGGACGAGTAGCTGATCTGAGAGTATCCTGTTCCCGGCTTAACTAATGAAGATCCCGAAGAACTGCCCTGGGCGACACCTGACCCTCCGGACCCACCACTGGAGGTGCCAGAACCACTAGAGCCACCACTGAAGCCACCACTGGAGCCACCGCTGGAGACACTGGAACTGGAAATGGAGCTGCTGGAACTGCTGGAGCCACTGGAGCTACTGAAGCCACTGGAGCCGCCCTTCCCAGAGAGACAGGGGTCGTTAAGCGAGGTGATACGCGTGGGATCCTTACAGGGATCCAAGGTCGCGATGCTCTTAGCCAAGGTCCCTGGGGGGTCAAGGCAGTGGTTAGTAAGGGCCAGAGAGGTTTTTTCACTGCCTTTCAGCCAGTCTCAGCCACCCACCGCTCTGATTGCTCCTAAGAGGAGCCAGGGAGAGTTTAGGGCGGAGAAAGGAGGGCCAATGGAGACGGCAGGATAAGGGGGGTTTCACTGTTGTGGGGAAAGGGAACAAACACCTACCAGAAAAATAGAAAATGAGGCTACAGGCGGGAACAGGAAGTGGCAGGAGCAAGTAGGTCTAAAGGAAGCGACCTAAAGTGACAGGAAGTGGGGAAACTGAGGCTCTGGGAAGCGAGAAGCTTAAATCCTGAGGGAGACATTCCTAGGCCAGACTGTGAAACCAAAGGGAAGGAGAAAGCAAAAGGCAAAACAATGGCGGGCTGAGAAGGGAAGGAGAATTACGGCAGGGCTGACAGCCAGGAAAGGGTACTTGAGGCCTGAGACCCCGTCACCAGGTCCCCATGAGAGTCCAGGCTTGGGGAAAGGATGGAGACTGTTTCCTGTCTGTCTCAGCCACGGCAGTACAGCTGGGTGGGGGACAGGATGTGGGGTCATGATCTGTTGCTAAGAACCTGACAGTACAGTGTGACAGGACACCGCACCCTGAGCCACCCTGCCTTGCCGGGCCGGCCCAGAGCACCAGGATGAAACCTCTCGAGCCTCCAAGGCTCCTGAGCAATATCAGCTTCCATCTCTCCCCGCCCAGCCACAGAGCAGGCGCAGCTGCCCCGACCCAGGTCTGCATCTGACTGCTGCTGCCTTCGCTCCCTGGAGGATGTGGGACCACCGCTTTGCTTACACTGCTTTGCTCTTAACCCCCAGCCCAATTTACTCCATCCTTCCTCCACAACTCTCCTTCCCTGAGTTCTTTTTGTCCACTCCAAACTCTCCAGGTCCCAAGTGGTGTGGATGGAGCCACAGTCAGTGGACCTCTCTGAGGTTTAGTTCATACAGAGAGGTCGGGCCTGCCTGCTTTCTCACAGGGTTACCATGAACTAAGTGACAGCATCGATGTGGAAGATGCTGGGGAAAACATAAAGCTTTAGACATTATGCTTTATTACAGCCACTCATCCTTGAACCCTTCACCAACAACCAGACCTCTGTAATCTATGGCATCCCCGTCCTCTCCTCAAAAAGAAATTTTGGGGGGTCAGGCATGGTGGCTCATGCCTATAATCCTAGGACTCTGGGAGGCTGAGGCGGGTAGATTGCTTGAGCTCACTAGTTTGAGACCAGTCTGAGCAAGAGCGAGACCCCATCTCTAAAACTAGCCCAGCACTGTGGCGGGCACCAGTAATCCCAGCTCCTTGGGAGGCTGAGGCAAGAGAATCATTTGAGCCCAGGAGGTTGAGGTTGCTGTGAGCTGTGACATCACAGCACTCTACCGAGGATGATATAGTGAGACTCTGTCTCAAGAAAACAAAAAACAAAAAAAGGGGGCGGCGCCTGTGGCTCATCGAGTAGGGCACCGGCCCCATATACCAAAGGTGGCGAGTTCAAACCCAGCCTCACCAAACTGCAAAACAGAAAAATAGCCGGGCGTTGTGTGGGCGCCTGTAGTCCCAGCTACTTGGGAGGCTGAGGCAAGAGAATTGCCCAAGCCCAGGAGTTGGAGGTTGCTGTGAGTTGTGTGAAGCCACGGCACTCTACCCAGGGCAATAAAGTGAGACTCTTGTCTCAAAAGAAAAAAAAAAAGAAGGAAGGAAGGATGGAAGGAAGACAGAAAGGGAAGAAACTCTCTGTGTGCTTCTCCACACCAGACCCCACCTCACCTCTGCCACCCCCCGCATGAGTTCACCAAGTGTTCCCCGCTTCTCCTCTGTTCCCCTAGACACCACCCACCCACCCCCTGGGTCAAGGGCTGTAAATGCACAGTGGTTAAGAGCACAGGTCCGGGAGCCACTCTGCCTGGGGTTTGAATCTCAGCTTTACTGCTTCCTAATGTGTGATCTTGAGCCAGTTAGTTTTCTGACCTTTCCAAGACTCCATGTCTTCACTTGTAGAGTGGGAATAACAAATCTTGTGCCATACAGTTCTTACAATGATCAAAAATGCTAACATATAGGCAGCACCTGTACGGTGCCAAGTAGGGCGCTGGCCCCATATACCAAGGATGGTGGGTTCAAACCCGGTCTCGGCTGAACTGTAAAAACAGAAAAATAGCCAGGCATTGTGGCGGACACCTGTAGTCTCAGCAACTCGGGAGGCTGAGGCAAGAGAATCGCCTAAGCCTGGGAGCTGGAGGTTGCTGTGAGCTGTGTGACGTCACAGCACCCTACCGAGGGGGATAAAGTGAGACTCTGTCTCTACAAAAAAAAAATGCTAACGTATGATTGAAAGTATTTAGAGCAGTGCCTGGTACATAAAAGGGGACCTAAAAATTGTAGCAATTATTATTATTAAATGCCCAGTCTTCTTCTTCTAGTGCACCCATAACAATCATAATAACCACCAGCACCACCATTTATACAACCCTCCAGAATTTCCAAAGCACCTGTCACATACATTATTTAATTTGAGACATACAGAGAGATGAGAGCTAGGTGTTATTAATAACCCCATTTTAGAATTTCAGAAACTGAGGCTTCAGAAAGCTTAAGAGACTTGCCTAAGGTGACAGGGCAGTGAGGAGCAGCTCCCACACTCACACCTCAGCTCCCTGAGCCCCTACCCTTCCCGCTTGCCGAGTCCTCTCCTGGACTCTCCCCCCCCCACCTCCCTCCTGCTCCCAGGGCCCCAGCCTCCTACCTGGCAGGAGGAGACCGGCCAGCAGCAGCACCTTCATCCTGAACCCACCCACACGCCCCGTCTGGGGTGCCCGAGAGGAGCCCATCTTGGAGTGAGTGGCCTTCTGACTGACAGCAGCTCGTGGACACCCGGGTCCTTTATCCAGGACTGGACATTCCCTGGGCAGGAGTCACTATGGGGAGGGAGGGAGGGGCGGAGGGGGTGGGAGCCTGGGGGAAGTTGGCGTGGCCAGGAGGAGCTACAGTAATCAGCCTAGAGCATCTGCCTACTCAGCAGCAGTGGTGGCTGCAGTGTGGGTACCCACGGCCACGGGCCCTACCATCCTGTCACCTGACTGGCCTGGCCCGGCTCCTCATTGCCTAACCTGGAACCAGGCGCTCTACCCACTCTGGGGCGTCCACTCTCACACGGGACCCAGTCGCCTGGCTCCCTTCATCCTTCTGCCCCCCTGATCTGGCCTGAGAACTCCCACCCTGGCTCCACGTGCAGACATGGGCATTTCAACTTTCTCCTCCACACTTGGGCGCCTGCTCCAGCCCTCCACCCCACCCCTCGGGGCTCCCATCCAAGCCCCCACCCCTGTCTGCCGCCCTTGGGACCCCATCACTCTGCTTTCACTTTCTTCCTTCACATGTGAGAACTGCCCCTGCCCCAGTGCCCCCTGATGTCACTATCCAAGTATCGGACAGCCACACACCCAGCTGTGTCCCATCCAGGAGTGAAACTTGGTGTTCACTTCCCAAAACCAGCCCCCTGACCTCTCCCGCCTGGTGGAGGTGCTGGGAGCTGGGGCTCAGCCTGGGGCTCAGGCTGGGCTGGGGACCCCTGTCATAGCTAGGTCCCGGTTACTCAGAGGCCACTCACAGCCCCTCCCCCTGGGCTGGTGACCCAGACCGCGGAGGGTGAGCAAGAGGCTAATAAGGTTAATTGGAGAGGTGGTGGCCCCTGGCTTGAGTGAGTGAGCAGGGAGCAGCAGCCAGCTCGTACTGGGTAGAAAAGGAGGGCCAGGTAGGCTCCTGGGTCCCCAGGGTGCACGGCAGGCCTGGAGGGCCAGAGCCCCAGTCGGCTAAGAGCTGATGGTTTCTCCTCCACTGCATTTCCCTCCCTCCTGCTTTGGCCCCACCTCAGCTAATTAATTGCTCATTAGTATTGCGAGGAGTATCAGTATCGGAGGGAGGGGCTGGGAATCAGTGGAGCAGCTCTCTCCTCCCCCCAGAGCAGATGGCCTCTTCGGGAGCTCCTGCTCCCCTCACCCAGACTCATCAGAGTTCCTGTCTCTTCACAAAGGCAGCTCTGTCCCCAGAGCCTTGGGGCTGGTCTCTCCCACTCTCTCTGCCTCCTGACCCTCCTGTAACTCTAGTCCAGCACGAGCATGGACACGTTCCTTCTCTGTGCTATCTATGAGGTTGCAGGACAATTAAGTCTGAGAACTCGTCTTAGAAAAAGTGCTACATACCTCGTTGCTGAATGTCACTGCAGTCACCTTCCTGGTACTCCCCTTGGGAAGCTATGTGCCTACACAGGCACCTAGTCCACCCTTCAGAGTAATTTTGGAACTCTTTTTCTGGAATGGCTGTCAGAGCTGTCATCATAATAAGGTAGTCACTGGCCTCATGGGACTAAGAGAACCAACCAAGGAATTGAATTTTGAATTTTACTTAATTTCAATGTGGACGGACACATGCGGCTAGTGGCCCCCTGTGTAGTCTAGGCTTGACTTGCTGGCCGCACTCAAATGGCAGTGGGAGCTTTGTGCAGTAGCAGTATGGTAGCCAGTGAGATTTAGCCAAGATGTGATTCCTGCTAATTGAAAACTTTCCCCACTGCCCTGCTATCATGACAGTCAGCACCAACAATTTTTAACAGTCCCTATAGAGAGAGTAGGAAGGAAGAGGGGTTTGGGGAGTCATGGAGAGAGGTAATGATGGGACAGTCCTCCCTTAAAGAGGGCTGATGTGTGGCTCGGCACCTGTGGCTCAAGTGGCTAAGGCGCCAGCCACATACACCTGAGCTGGTGGATTCGAATCCAGCCTGGGCCCACCAAACAACAATGATGGCTGCAACCAGAAAATAGCCAGGTATTGTGGTGGGCGCCTGTAGTCCTAGCTACTTGGGAGGTGGAGGCAGGAGAATCGCTTGAGCCCAGGAGTTGGAGGTTGCTGTGAGCTGTGATGCCACAGCACTCTATCCAGGGTGACAGCTTGAGGCTCTGTCTCAAAAAAAAAAAAGGCTGATATTTTGGGGAAAACAAACAACCAAACAAAAAACACTGGCTTTAGAATGAGGATGACATAGGTTCAAGTCCCACTTAACCCCCTGGCTCTGGGCAACTCACCAAACTTTTCTAAACTTCAATTTCCTCATCTCTACAATGTTTAATTTTATTTATTTATTTATTTGGAGAGTCTCAGTTTCTCACCTTGAGTAGAGTCTCAGTATTTCAGTCTTCATCTCTCACCCTGACTAGAGTACTGTGGTGTGATCATAACAGCCTCAAAGTCCCAAATTCATTTTATTTATTTATTTATTTATTTATTTTTAGAGACAGAGTCTCACTTTGTTGCCCTCTGTAGAGTGCTGTGGCATCACAGCTCACAGGAACCTCCAGCTCTTGGGCTTAAGCAATTCTCTTGCTTCAGCTTCCTGAGTAGCTGGGACTACAGGCACCCACCACAACGCCTGGATATTTTTGTTGCAGTTTGTCCGGGGCTGGGTTTGAACCCACCATCCTTGGTATATGGAGCCAGCGCCTTACTCACTGAGCCACAGGTGCCGCCCCAAACTCCTAAATTTAAGTGATCCTCCTGCCTCAGCCTCCAAAGGAGCTGGGACTACAGACACCTGCCACCACCTTGCCCCACTAATTTTTGTGTGTGTGTGTGGAGATGGGGTCTCACTCTTACTCAGGCTGGTTTCAAACTCCTAAACTCAAGCAATCCCCATACCTTGGCCTCCCAGAGTGCTAGGATTACAGTCATGAGCCACCATACTATACACACACCATACTTTTTTTTTTTTTGAGACAGAGCCTCAAGCTGTCACCCTAGACAGAGTGCTGTGGCATCACAGCTCACAGCAACCTCTAATTTCTGGGCTCAAGTGAGTCTCCTGCCTCTGCCTCCCAAGTAGCTGGGACCACAGGCACCCGCCACAACGCCCGACCATTTTTTGGTTGCAGCCGTCATTGTTGTTTGGGAGGCCCAGGCTAGATTTGAACCCACCAGCTCAGGTGTACGTGGCTTGCGCCTTAGCCCGTTGAGCCACAGGCGCCCAGCGCACACACCATACTTAGTAGAAAATGGGAATACTGTTATTTTAAACAATTCATAACTTGTAAGATATTGTGAAGCTCAAATAGGAAATTATAAGAACAATTAAATGAGACAAGGGTATAGTCCCCTAGCGTAGGCACCCAGCCCTCCCATGGGGCAGGCAAACAGGATGGGGTTACCCCACCGCTCACCCCCCTTTCCAGTCTCCAGTCCAGATCCCAGGAGAGTCCCCTCTGTTCCCTCACCACACACACAAATGTGAGACAGGGATGCATTTAAAGTGACGCTGCCCTTCTTTTTTTTTTTTTTGAGACAGAGCCTCCAGCTGTCACCCTGGTTAGAGTACTGTGCCATCACAGCTCACAGCAACCTCCAATTCCTGGGCTCAATCGAGTCTCCTATCTCTGCCTCCCAAGTAGCTGGGACTACAGGCGCCCGCCATAACGCCCGGCCATTTTTTGGTTGCAGCCGTCATTGTTCTTTGGCAGGTCTGGGCTGGATTTGAACCTGCCAGCTCAGGTGTATGTGACTGGCACCTTAGCTACTTGAGCCACAGGTGCCGGAACCTGATGCTGCCCTTCTGAACGTGCATCCCTCCCAAGGCCTCCTTAAGCCTTCAGTCTGCACTCCCTGGAGGGAAGGGGCTTGGGCAGCGAGGGGGCTGCAGAGAGCAGGAGGAGTGCAGAGCTTGTGGACTAGACCATGGGTGGGAGAAGGCAGGACACTGGGGCTCTTTTCCAACACAAGCTTCCCCTGAGCAGCCAGCCAGCAGCGACAGTTTCTCTGTTTTCTTTCTCACATTCCTGCTGGTTACCATCAGACTTTGGCCAGGACACCTGAGCTGGAAGAGGCACAGTCTCTCCCAGGCTCCCGCCAGGTCTCCAGCCACCCACTCATGCTGCTGGTATGCCCACATTCCTCCTCCTGCCGCTCTCCCCTGACCGTGATGTCCACCACTGTCCCTACGTTCCTGCCATCTGGGCCTCCTGGTTCCTCGAGTGCCTGCCCACATCTGGGCCCTCTGCCAATCCACACTGCCATTTTCTTATTGAATCCCCCTCTGCCCTGTTGTATTTTACTCTGAGCTCACCATTAACCATTCTCTCTGCACAGACAGGGGAGACATGGGCTGAGTGCCCACCTTCTGTGCAGCTGCCAGTTTGGTGACATCCCCAGTCGTGCAGGGAGATCGACCATGTTCCACGGCAGCAGAGTCTGCCCCTGACCCTGCCAGCATTTGCCCAGCCCAGTGTATGAATTGGGGAGAAAGTGGGTGGTGCAGACCCACCTCCTCCCTACACTCCACCCCAGAAAGCCAAGCTCAAAGCACATGCTTTCCATTCACAACAGATGGGGACCTTGCCTTGCATTATGAAGAAGGTAGGTCGCTGCCCTTCCAGCAACCCCATGCTGCTATCTGTACTGTGTCAGGCGCTGGCTCCCCTGCATGGCCCTGTGCTGTGCTATGGAAGTCGTAAGGAGCATGGATTGTTCCTTGCCCTGAGGAGCTGCAGTGCCGCGGGGCACACACCACATAGATAAGGCCGAAGTGGAGAAGGGGACAGGCACTTGGCTTCAAGGAAGTGAGGACTTGCCCTGGACCTTGAGGAATAATGAGGAGCAGGGAGCAAGCCCCTAAGACTCGGGGCCCTGGGAGCCCTCAGGTGCATGTAAGATAACCAGATGGGTTGGGCTGGTGAGGGACACACTTGCATGGGAATAGAGGGCAGGAGATTGGACAAGCTGCTTAGTCTAGACTGCAGATGACCACAGCAGCTGGCTAAAGGAATCTGGATTCTCTTAGAAATGGAGTAAATAAAAGAGGCCACAGGAAACAGAAGGGCTTTGAATGGTCAAAGAGGAGGCTGCAACCGGGCATGGTGGTGGCACGCCTAGTCCCAGCTGCTCCAGAGGCTGAGATATGACAGTACTTTTTGAGCCCAGGGGCTCTAGATCAGCCTGGGTGACAGAGCAAGATGCCAAAAAGAGGAAGCCTGAGGCAAGAGAACCCCATTTACTGATTGCCTACTGCAGGCCAGGCACTGTGCCCGGGGTATTGGACACGTGAGGTCTTGTTTCATCCTTACAACGGAATTGTACAGTAAAGTGCCTTTTCTCCTTATCTCACAGATGAAGAAACTGAGTTTAAATTATTTGTCCAAACCAACTGCTCACAAGCTAAATCAGTTTGGAAAAGACTCAAACCCAGGCCTGATGGACTTCTAAGTCCACACAGACCCCATTATTCCGTGCCACAGACACCATGCTCTAAAGGAGGGGCAGTGGGTCATTGACAGAATTCAGCGGTTCCATAAACCCTGAAGAATGTGTGTAAAAATCCTGTGTGTTTGTATCCTTCTAAAGAGAAGGTTTCCACTTCCATCCAAACCCCGAAAGTTAAGAAGCCCTAAGTGACACGTCCCAGGCATGTGAGTTCCCTCCCACACAGAGTTTCATCCATGGACCTAAAAGTCAGCACAGACATTCCAGAGCAGGTGTGGGGTCCTTGGTGGACCCGGGGCTGAGGCTTGGGAGAAAGAAAATGGAGGGAATGAAGATGGGAGAGAAAAAACCTGAAAGAGGAGATTATTTTGTGGTAGGGAGAGTGGGAGAGAGGCCACCAGAGCCATTCTGAGCTCCAGGACCGTGGGCCCCTCCCTGCGTGGCTCCTCCCTGCTGGGCTAGGGTCCCGCCTTTCCTCTCCGCCTCTCTTTCTCCATCACACCCACGCTGGCCCCGTGTGAACTCATCTCTCCAGTCATACACCGCCCTCCTCTCCGCTCCTGGCCCACCCCAGCAGGGTATGTCCTCTGGGTTGTTTTTCCAGTAGCGAGGAGGGGTGGCTTGAATCACCCACACTCTTCACTTGGTCCTCTGGTGACTGAGGGCATAGACGGAGAAGGCGACATGGGGGCTCCTACCTATCTCTGCGGGGAGGGATCCTCTTAACCCAGGGGCTCTCATGGGACTGGCTCTACTTCTCCGCCTTCCTTTTGGAATGCCCGCTCACTCTGCGGTTTCTTCCCTGGGGCAGGGCCACCAAGAGTGGACTCCGCATTCCACTGGCCCTGGCTCCTTTGCCCTTTTCTCAAATGGACTCTGCAGCACCCCCACAGCTTCAAGCGTGACAGAAACCTTCTTCCCCTGGACCCACGAGTGTGTTCACGGAGTCTTCCACACTTAGTCATGTTAGGTGCCTGGTGATATTTTGGAATAAAAGAATAAAGGAATGTGTCAGGCCACACTTCCCCTTTATCTTACTGGGGACACATCTCCCTCCTCCCTGGTTTCTGTGCCTTCTGCCCCACCCAACCACACCTAATATGTGCAAAGTCCCCTCAGGTCCTGGGGGGTACACTGAGGGGCAGAGGGGAGGGACACGTGCCGTCTTGGCTCTGATGCAACCACTCACACAACTCCCTGTCCTCTCTCCCTCATGGGCCTTTCTGTCCTGCCCTCATTCCTCACCGGTGACTGTCTCCCTAGGCCACTCTTCTCGCCACTGGATCATCTCCTTTCTGTGTTTGTTTTTGAGAGATGCAACACTCTTCCATTAACAAATAGCAGAGCTCACATGGCTGTGATGAGGAAGCACCGGGACTTCCCCCTGGACAAAGCATTCATCTTATGCTAAGGGCGGGGTAAGATGGTGCTGTGTACTTGAAACATCCCCTGGAGGGCTCTGCTAGGTGCCCCCACTGCAGCATTATGTGTTGCTCTTAGCTGAGAATCCCTGCTCTGGGGAGCAGTCTACACCCCGCCCCTCCCTCAGAATATTGGATGGTTTAGACATACTCAGCTCTAGCCCCCTAGCCTTCCCTCTCTCCTCCCTGCTCAGCTCCCTGGTCCATCCCTTTCTCTACAACTGGCGTCCCAGTGCTTGGTTGGGTCAGCCTCCACTTTCCACTCCTCCCATGCCTGGGCCTCACCCTTCTGGGATCCCTGCTGACCCCTCCATGGGACTCAGGGCACATGGACATGAGGACTAGGGTGAGAGCCAGATGCATCTTCAGACCTTGAATCTCAAAAGAGGAAGAATTTGGCAGACGGAAGCTCTGCCCACCGGGCTGTCTGCCTCCCATTCTTTTCCTTTCAATTCTCCTTCCTGAAAGCAACAGGGAGTCAGCTGAGGGACAGTCATGCTCCCTGGGCCCAAGCCTCCATTGCTCTGTTTAAGTTGCATCTGATTTGGCCACCAGCCCTCTTGTCTTGTGAGGAGGTGCCTACAGAGGCTGTGATTAGCTCTCAGAGTAACAATAATATTTTTTTTTCTCTGTTCTGCAGAGCAAGTGCCAGGGAAAAGAGTACTCACTGTCTGCTCATTACATGCACCTATGAAATAATCATTCCTTCCACTAGTGCTATTAATGCTTTTTATTGTTATCAGTAACCCAGAATTAGAGACCAAGCTCCCTTAGGAGGGTGAGAGAGAGGGCTGGGTACAGTCTGATTGAGGTCTCAGGAGAGGCTGGAAAGATTTGTACCAGGAAAGACTGTTAGGTGGGGCATGGCCCTGGAGCTCCTGGGGACCGGCTCACTGTGGCCCATCCTCTCTCCTGTCTTCGGCTGTCTCTCTGCCTCTGCATGAGAGCTTCTCATGGGCAGGTAGCTTCTCCTATTCCCCAGTGTGTCCTGGCATGGGGTGCATCACGCAGCACACAGAGGTGACCCATAAACACAGACTCCTCTTGGAGGGGACAGCATCTCATGTCCAATTCCATTTTCATGGACCCCAGGACTAGACCATCCCCATAAAGAATGGTGCCAACTCCTTGACAGAGGGTAACATTGCAGACGTCTGCACACGCAGGATTGATCTTGACTCTCTCCATGACACTCAGAAACAGGAGTTACTATTTGTCCTTTGGAGTTGCAGACACAAATTTAGGGAGTTAAGCATAATGCCAGTTATTTGGGAACTTTTCCCTGGAATTTTAATGTAATTTTGCCTTTTCTCCTGATGGTCCTATGGCCTGGTCCTCCCTTATTTCATTCAGTTCTTACCACCTAGAGAACCCTCCCTGACTTTAGAACATCACTCCCTTTCCTGCCTCTGCCTTACTCCATTCCGTAGCATTTATCACTAGGTAACAGGATATCACAGATTTCCTGTGTGCATCTGTTTGTCATTCACTTCCTCCACTAGAAGGCAGACCCTGGGCGGACATTTGACTCGCAGCTGTATCCACACACCAAGAATGGTTGTGTGGACCACGTGGCTAAGCAGCCTGTGCCAAATTTTCCCGAGGGCTTCAGAGCCTGCGCCACCTCGCCTCACTGGGCTGGCTTGGCTTACAAGAGTCACGCGAAGGAGCTGGAGCGGGACCGCAAGATGCTAGTTTGGCCAGGCAGAGAGCAAAGGCCGCTCTAGAAGGAAAACGCCCGCGAAGAATCTCTAGGTCGCCCTCTGGTGGCAGAGCTGGGAACGCCCACTCGAACTTTCAGTACAGTGTCTAGACTCGCGCAGTTGTGCAGTTGTTCTTAACCTTCCTCAAGCCGCGGCCCTTTAATACAGTTCCCGTGGGTCGCGACCCACAGGTTGAGAACCGCTGGTAGAGTATATTAAAGAAACTCCCTAAAGTCCCATCCCAGGGTCACACAGAGACAGATGGCAGAGTAGGGACAAGAACCCAGGTCACAGTCCGATGATCTCACTTTGCCGGCCCCTATCACAAGGGTTGAGATTGTGCTGCTACTAGCAGCTAAAGAGAAGACCTGGAGGGGCGCCTGTGGCTCAGCGAGTAGGGCACCGGCCCCATATGCCGAAGGTGGCGGGTTCAAACCCAGCCTCGCCGAACTGCAAAACAGTAAAATAGCCGGGTGTTGTGGCAGGCACCTGTAGTCCCAGCTACTTGGGAGACTGAGGCAAGAGAACCGCCTAAGCTCAGGAGTTGGAGGTTGCTGTGAGCAGTGTGATGCCACAGCACTCTACCGAGGGCGATAAAGTGAGACTCTGTCGCTACAAAAAAAAATAATAATAAACAAACAAATAAATAAATAAAGAGAAGACCTGGCAGGGGAGGGACCATTATTGCCTTTGAGAATATTTAGGAGGAAAGCCTTACCGAGTGAGTTTGTCAACACTTTTTTTGAACCAGTGCCAGGAACCTCCAAATAAAGATTAGAGTGAGAAACATCTACAGTAAGAGAGCTTAGATATATGTCAAAGCAAATCTTTTTTGGTCAAATGAATTTGAAACATGAAATTGACAGCAGAATTAAGGCTTCCTGCTGGGGTTCCCACCTCAGTGTGTACCCCTCTCTAATTTAACCTTTATCACATTTTATTGCCATGATTTATGTGTTTGTTTCCTCCCTGGACACAGCGCTCCTTCAGGGCAGGGAGGACTAAGACTGCTTCCTGGGATTGTCAACATCACCCAGCACCCACACAGTAGGTGCTCAATAAATGTTGGTTGTGTGGGCAAACAGATGAGCACATGAGCCGTTTGGAGTTTCCTTACCTAGAGATCTTTCAAGCAGGGCAGACAACTATCCCTTCTATCTATTCCAATTCTCCTACCCAAAGGCAGAGAACCTTGCCTGAGGCTTTCTCAAGGTAACGCAGCTTCTATAATTAGATTTTACAGTGATACTAGTTCTAGATTCTTTCCTTTCATTGGCCAAGAATTTATTATCTTCCATATTCAAGGTCCTGGAGTATTGTTCTGTATGTCTGTGATCCTGTTCTATTGTTTAGTTTCATAACTCCCTGTTGACCTGAGATTGAAGGTGCTCCCACCACATTCACTCCTAGGTGGGGTCAGCCAAGGCAGGTGGAGAGGAATGGGGATTATCCAATCTGAATGGATAAGCTGGCACAATGGGTTTCTCTGTGCTAACATGCCATCCATGCCCACTCAACCTCCTCCCCAGCTAATAAACATGGCCTATTTGAGTGCCAATACCCACTGTCTATTAATAGGGATTAAAATCTCCAGTGACCTCATGCCTCCTTCTCTGTCCCACTTACTCATCTGTTGTGTTGGACTGGGAGGAACTAGTTTGGAACCAGGCAGTCCTGCATCCACTCTTTACTCTGGTACTTGTTATAAGTATTGGACAGGTGAATGACTCTCAGAGTCATTTCAGCCCTCAGTCTGTGAAATGGGGCTAATCATTTGTTCTATTGAATGCCTCCTGGGCCAGCTGCTTGAAGAAAAGAGATACACAGACAGACAAGGCACACACAGTCCCTGCCCTCAGGAAGCTCATCCTTTACAAGGAGAGAAAGATAAACCAGCATAATGCTGGGGAACTAAGGAAAGCACCATGATGTGAAGAGCCCTCCCTGCTTACCTGGGCCTCTTCAAGTACTCGGTTCCTTTTCCTCCCTTTCTCTCTTCTTCAAGATATTTTTTTCTTTCTTTTCCCAACTAACTCCATCTCATTGGCTTGAAGGGTTCAGACCTCTTTCTTCCTCCCATCCCACATCTCCTTGGCACAGCACACCCAATCCCATTTGTCGTCCTGCCCACTCTAGGCACAGCTTAGAAAGAGAAGAGAATATCTCAAGAGCTCCTGAGACGGGCATGAGGACCTTCCCTAATTTTTCCCCAACCTATATCCACCCACTAACATTTCTCCCTTCTCCAGATATAAACATTTTATTTTTATTTTTTGAGACAGAGTCTCACTATGTCACCCTTGGTAGAGTGTTATGGCATCAAAAGCTCACAGCAACCTCCAACTCATGGGCTTAAGTGATTCTCTTGCCTCAGCCTCCCAGGTATCTGGGACTACAGGCACCCGCCACAACGCCTGGCTATTTTTTTTGTTGTTGCAGTTGTCACTGTTGTTTAGCTGGCCTGGGCTGGGTTTGAACTTGCCAGCCTCGGTGCATGTGGCCTGCGCCGTAACCACTGACTGTGCTATGGGCACCGAGCCAACTTTTTTTTTTTTTGCAGTTTTTTGGCTGGGGCTGGGTTTAACTCGCCACCTCTGGCATATGGGGCCGGCACCCTACTCCTTTGAGCCATACTTGCTGCCTTCAACTTTTTTTTGAGACAGAGCCTCAAGCTGTCACCCTGGATA
>CAUYON010086359.1:0-16214 GCA_963573935.1 Arctocebus calabarensis | reverse complement strand
CCATGACTTAGCAATTATGAATTGGGCTGCAATAAACAATCTGGTACAGATATCTTTGTTGTTCTGTGATTTTTGGTCATCTGGGTATATACCCAGTAAAGGAATTATAGGGTCAAATGGCAAGTCTATTTTTAAATCTTTGAGTATTCTCCAAACGTCTTTCCAGAAGGGATGTATTAGTTTGTATTCCCACCAGCAATGTAGAAGTGTTCCCTTTTCTCCACATCCACGCCAACATCTCTGTTCTAGGGTACTGCTGCGCGCAGGTCACAGGTGCCAGGTGGGGAGCTGGAGGCTGTTGCCACCGGCTGCAGGAGCTGGGTGGGGAGCCAGAGGGTGGAGCTACCAGCTGCTGGCCATGGGTAGCAGAAGTGGGTGGGGTGTGCCGAGGTCCCCAGTGGACGGTGGTGTGCTCTTACGCTATGCTCTTTCGAACATGGGGCAAGTCTCTCTCCCCTTGTGACTCCCCGCCTCTATTAAATTTATAGTTTTAGCACAACTGCCCCAAGCCCATGAGATGCCCTGCCGTAGCAAAAATCTGCCAGACACTCTGCATTCTGCAAGGGGTAGTGTTCCATACTACCAGGAGAAGGGGGAAGGGTGGATTGGGAGTTGAGGAAGATAGGGAATATTAGTTCAACTTTTGGCCCAGCCAAGAGACTGCCTGGGCTTGCAGTGGTATCTCTCTGTGGAGGGAGTCCTGGCCCTCAGTTGCTCTCTCCCCTTTGGTGAAACAAAAGGTCCTCTATTTACTACTTGCCTCAAGCCACTCTGATTGGGGTGGTGGTGGGTGGTGGCAGTTTCCACTTATAGCTCAACCATCGCTGTATCCTGCTTTAGCCCAGCAGAGTCTAAAATTTTAGGAAGGGAATCAAAGATTTTTGTTAATGGACCATCAGGGGCAGTAGTGAGAGGGGCCCTGAGCACTCAGCTTTTGACACCCAGACTTGTGAATCCTGGCGGTGGCAGAAGCTGGCCCTCCAAGTCCAACTGCACTTCTCTACAGCAGTGGTTCATGACCTTCCTAATGCCACGACCCTTCCATATAGTTCCTCGTGTTGTGGTGACCCCCAACCATAATATTAGTTTCGTTACTACTTCATAACTGTAATTTTTGCTGCTATTACAAATTGTAATGTAAACATCGGATATTAGACGACCCCTGCGGAAGGGTCATTCGATCCCCAAAGGGGTCGCAACCCACAGGTTGAGAACTGCTGGTCTAGAAGATTTTACTCACAAGCTGGTACGAGTTGGCTGGCATATAGCTGAATATTCAGAAAACTATTTATCAGCCTGCTGGATCACCTCCTTCAGGATTGTGGGGAAGGTGGCAAGAACAGTGAATTTCCTGAGCATAAATCCTCCTTGTACCTCATTTGCTGTGAAATGTGTTCTTTGGTCAGAGGCAGTGCTGTATGGCATCTGTAATGGTGACCAGGGCTTCTGTAAGGCTGTACTCTGGGCAGGAACACCGTGGACCCAGAAGGCAGGTTTACTTTAATGATCTCATGATGGAGCAGACTGGTAATAACCATCTGCTGCCAGGTGGTGGACTGATATCCCAGGACTGGGGTGCGGGGCCCGGGGGTCAGTGTTGATCACTCCTGTTGCAGGTGGGGTGCTCAGAAGTGCCTGGAGGCAGATGAGGCTTCATGAGCGTAGGTCTGTGCTGCTGAGTGGCACCCTGCCACCACAGCCACCTGTGCACCAGCACTTCTCGAAAGAGGCCAGGGCACGCAGGCCGAGTGACGTGCGTGTAGTGGTCGTGTTGTTCACCTGAGTGCTGAGACCCTCATCTGCTGCAGTCGCTCTTTGATAAGCTTGTCCTGGTACAGGGACAGTCACATTGTGCGTGCCTGTTTGAGAGGTCTGCTCACAGGTCTTCTGTAGACCAGTTGTTTGCTGCGAGTATTCTAATCATGTTCCTATCTAGTCTTGACTGTCCACCAAACCATTAGGCCATGCTTGTGCATCGATGTTGAGTGATAGGACAGTGTGCAGGAACAGGGGCCAGGGACCCTGCTGTCACACAGACTGCTTTGACTTGATGGTGGAGTGCTCCCCGGGGGGCAGCTGGAGTGCCCCTGAACTTGGTGTCCTGTGTGAGGCATTCAGTCTCTGCCAGGGCATCAGCAGCAGAAAGCAGTCTCTCTCTCTTGTTGTTTATTATCTTTATTATTAAATCATAGCTGTGTACAATAGTGCAATCAAGGGGTACGATGTGCTGGTTTCATATACAATCTGCACTATTTTCATCAAACTGATTAATATAGCCTTCCTGGCATTTTCTCAGTTATTATATGAAGACATTTGTATTCTGCATTTAGAAAGCAGTCTCTTAAAAACAAAAGTTGTCTTCAGAGAACTGCGGGAGCTCTCCCTCTGGCACCTTGGAGCCCTGGGACAGGGCTGTGCCCCCAAATCTCAAAGGCCTGCACTGAGTTTCCCCTGGATGAGTCTGCCAGAGGCTTTCATTGCCAATTTCTGGAACAGTTAGGGTTTGCTCAGAGAAGCCGAACTACCATGACATGGAATGGAAGTCTGATTCTTGGAAATAGCCCTCGCACAATCCTGGGAGCTGCTGAAGTCGATGGATGGCCGTTGCCTACATGTCTGGTGGGTCTGGCAATGTGGGGGAAAAGCTGACCTCAGGTGGGGGAGATGAAGGAGAAACTGCAGTCCCTGAGGACAAACTGCCACACATCTGTGTCTGACTCCTCCAACTCCGTGACACAGGTGCTTTTGCCTGTGGAGTTCTGTGTGCTCCTGTCCCAGGGCTCCGAGGTGCTGCAGGGGGAGCTCCACGTCCAGCTGCTGCTTTACAGCAGCTCGGGGGCCTCAGGGAGAAGGTCTGCTGCTTGCTCCTCCTCCTCCCAGGCCTCACACGCTGTCGGGTCGTGGACCTCACCCAGACCACAGGGAGGGGAAGTGGGGTTCCTGCAAACTCGCTACGGTTCTCACTGGTTTTCTCCTTTCAGATCTAGGCTTCATTTTTGTTTCCAGCTTTCTAGTATCCTGTCTTCTTGTTCTCCTCCTTTTTCCTCCTCCAGGGGGTTGGTTGAAATATCATTTCTGGTTTGACGGGGATGTGCTTGTGTCTAAATGAAAAACACCAGGTGATACAGCTAGTGTCTAGAGGTCATTAGACTCCTCTATGAGGTGTCTGGGTGCTTCACACCTGCTCCTGCAGTTCTCAGGCTCATGAAGGGTGTCACTGTTCCTTCCCTGGACCTTCACAACAACTCTGAGAAAGACACGATTAACTTACAGAGACTGTGTCTCCAGGAGATTGAGCGATTTGCTGTATTCCTCTAGAGTGAGAGTCAGAACTTAGACAGGCTGTTTGAAAATGTAAATCACATCTCTTATTTACTCAGACCTGCCCAGTGGCTTTTGATCCCCCTCAAAAGTGAAAGTCAAAGTCATTGGCTCACAGGCTTTGTAGCTCCCCCTCTACCTGCCCCCTGTCCCCTCGCTCAGTGTCCAGCTTCTCTGCTCCAGATCCTCGCCTGCCTTTTTTGCAGAGTGTTGTGGAGCAGGCGAGATGGGAGGGCGGGGAAGGCCTCTGTGAACCTGAGGTCACTAGCTGCAGGTGTAGGGCACCATTGTTGTTATGAGTCAGCGTTGAAACCCAGAGGAACATTTCGAGAACTTGCCTGCATTTCGAAACGTCTTTCATTCGCTGTGATTCCTCCATGTGTCATCCCATTCTTCCCCACTAGAATGTAGACACAGAGAGGGTATGAGGTGTGGCTGCTGGCGTCTGGCATATGAGAAGACCTCCGCAGACACATGCTGAACAAACGGACGGCTGTGCTGTCCTGACTCCTTACTTTGTTCAGTTTTGGTTGTGACATGCCCAAAACTGTGCCGAGCTTTGTGCTCAGAACTCTTGACATGCAAGGGAGGGAATGACACAGCTGCTTGCCCCAGCAGAGCCATCTCTGCTCAGCTTCTTGTTCACCCATCTCTGAAAAGTGAGGTCAGAAACCAACAGGGAGGCCTTTGCCTTATCACAGCCAATATGGCAAAAGGACACGGCAGGGTCCCTGTGGCCTCCGGCTTCCTTGTGAGGACGTGTAGTGGACAGGGCACCTATGCTCACTCATCCCTCGGCCTTCATCTGTAGCATGTAAGGCTCTGAAAGATAAGCTCTTATGTAATTCGAGTGGCGGGAAAGCGTGGTCCTCTGGAAGGCCGAGATAGCACAACCACCTTTTCAAGGCAGGTTTCTGGCTCCTGGCCCAGGGTCACGATGCATGCAGTATTGCCATTGCTTTTATGCAGTTCCTTTTTCCTGGAATCAGCATTTTACAGTTAAAACTAATAGTTTATTGGCGCTTTCTTTAATTCTATCAGAACTGCACTATGATAACAATTTCTGCCCTCGAAACTAGTTTCTGGTGAAGGAGAGTGTGATGGTTAATTTGGGGTGTTGACTTGGTTACATTGAGGAATACCCAGAGAGGAGTAAAGCATGATTTGGGGCGTGTGTATGAGGGTGTTGCTGGAGGAGATGAATACGTGACTCTGAGTGGACAGAGAGGGAAAGCCGTCCTCAGTGTGGGTGGTGCCAGCCGTCAGCCAGCCTGGGTGGGACAAAGGCAGAGGAAAGGCAGTGGGACAGGCCACCTCTCGCTTGTCTGCATTTGGAGAACTTGAGGCTCTCTAGCCTTGGGACTCCAGGACTGATACCACACCCTTCCCCACTGTCCCCCTCATGGCCTCCCTCTCCTGGGGTTTCAGGCCTTGTCTCAGATTGAGAATTGTATCATCAGCCTCCTGGTTCTGAGGTTTATGGACTTGGGCTGAACCTTACTGCCTCCATGCCAGTCTCGCCAGCATGCAGATAGCCCATTGTGGGACTTCTCTGCCTCCACAGTTACCCTCGCCTGTTCCCCTAATAAATCCCTTGTCTGTCTGTCTGTCTATCTATTCATTCCCTCTCTCTTCCTAGTCCGTATCATCTTTCCAACACAGAGCCCCACAGTTCTGTTGTTGGCTTTGTGCTCCCTCCTCGCTCGGCACAAAGTGTGGACGTCTGCATGCCAGGGCCTGATGGTGTCTAACCCCTTCCTCACTGGCTGCCCTCGAGTCGAAACCCTCCCACTCTTCTCTCTCTGAATACCGATGCCACTTTCTACAGGATCGGAAGGCATCAGAGTTCGTTGCCTTCTCCCCATTGTGGGTCTTTCTTAGGAGGAGCCTTGGCCTAGGACTTGGGGCAGTTTGTCTTCTGGGGGCTGCACTTAGTGCTGAGCGAGTTGAGTAGAGGACTCGGTTCTCTCTGTTGGGCAGCAGCCGGGATGCTTCTCAGAGGGACCAGTATCCTGTCGGTGCCGACAGTTACTCCTGGATGTTCTTTGTTTCCTGCTAAGTGGGCCTAAGTTTTTCTAAAAATGAATCTGTCAGGTCTGCTCTGAGAAGAAGGCAAGACAGCAAACTTACTGTATTTTCCATAGTTGCAGACCTCAGCCCATTCCCACGGATGAACAGGGCTACTAGGGACATAGTTCACTTTTTTTAGTTTAAAGCCAAATAACCTGGACTCACACTGCAGTGCTGTCTTCCACTGGGATTGTGGTCTTAGGTGAATTACTCAGTCTTTGAGCATTGTTCTTCCTTTTCTCTGAGTAAGAGTCGTGACCTGCGCCACCGTTCCTGGTGTCTGGGAGAGCCTGTGGGACAGTGTGCTTTGACAGCGCTTGATACACTTCACGTAGGCCTCTGTCTTCTCACAGCTCGGTCGAGCACCTGGTATATACATCTCTGTGAAAAGCAATACTTCCTAGCATATAATGAGTGCTAATAAATGAGTACTTATTTGTAGGATGAGTGAAATCAAAGGTAGTGCTCCCATTTATAACTCGTTTATTCATTAGATCTTTTCTTCATTTGTTCATTAAGTATTTCCTAAACTTGATCTTTCAGAGGATGAGCTGAGCCCTATGGTCCCCCAAGGCACTCTGAGAATCACCCTTCTGGAATAAAAATGTGATTGTGTCCCTGGTCCCTCTCCATCCCTCGGGGACCTCGGATCCCAACCCAGTGCATACCGGGCGTGGTCTGGCCTCCACCCATCTTCTCTGTTCTATGTTCCATCACTTGCCCCCATTCTCCCTCTGTTTTAGCCATGCTGAACTTTTTAGAAACCCTTTTGCTGTAAAACTGAATATATTAAGCACTAAGTGCGTAAGATACGAATATATGCTCGGTGACTTATCATAAAGCAAGACATTGGCCTAGCCACGGCCTGGGTCAGGAATGGAACGTTGTCGGCAGAAGCCCCCGCCCCTTCCTCAGCACAGCCTCACTCCCCCTTAAAGGGAACTGCCTGCCTGGCTTTTGTGGCACTCACGCTGGTGCCTCCGCAGGTGCGTGTGCGGCTTTCCAGCTCCATCTGGTCGGCAATGACTCACTTCGTGGTCTAGCTTCAGTCTTCCCCGTACCCTTCAGGTGCCGTCCTCGTCCCCATCTCTGCAGTAATGTGTGTTGCCCTAGATGAGGGTCTCTCAGTCCCCTCCCTCTGTCCAGTAGAACTCCAGCAGCGTGGGGACTCCCCTTCACCTGCACTCCCCAGGGAGCCACTGGAAATGTGAGTGCCACCCAGGGACTAGGTGCTTACTTTACTTTGACTTCAACCGAATTAAAGTTTAAAACAATCACCTGTGGCTGCCCTGTGAAATGGGGGTGTTGGCTACATGGTGAGGACAGGCCTGCCCAGTGGTGGAGGACAGCATGGCAGAGAACAGGCCTGCCCAGTGGTGGGGGACAGCATGGCAGAGAACAGGCCTGCCCAGTGGTGGAGGGACAGCACGGCAGGGAACAGGCCTGCCCAGTGGTGGGGGACAGCATGGCAGAGAACAGGCCTGCCCAGTCGGGGAGGGGGGACAGCACGGCAGGGAACAGGCCTCCCCGCTGGAAGGTTGCAGGATACATCACAGAGGAGACTCCAGGCCATTCTTCCTCATTCACTGTCCGTGTGATCTGTGACCAAGACCACGGTCTGTTCCCTTTGCATCTGCTGAGTCAGCCCCTCCTGGCGTCCCTCAGGGTCCCCTCTCAGCCCAGGCGTCAGCATCCCTTCCTGACATTGCTGCAGACGCCTCTTCTCGGCCTTCATCTCCCCGCAGCTTCCCATCCCGGCTCCTTCTCAGCGTTGTTCCAGGGACCTCTTCCGTCTCCTCAGTCCTCGCTTAAAATCATGTCTGGACTTTTTCATTATTGAAAATTCAACTTAAGCATTAGATCTGTGTCTTTCCTCCCTTAGTGTTGAATCTTCGTAAGGAAATTGTAATGCAAACATGATCACTGAGCACACTCTGGTTTCCAGGGAGGAAAGTATGAGCTCCTTTCTGCAGGACGCCTGCGACTTCTGTGCTGCTCCAGACTGTGCAGGCGCCTCCCTCGGCCACCCTTCCCTTATCTGCCATTCACTCATCTCTAGGCATTTGTTCCTCAAGTGTGTTTCGAAAAGTGAATATGTTCCAGATGATTCTGGGGCTTGAGGGGAATTCACAGATGAATCAGGCACTGTCTGGAGGAGCTTGTCATCCAGCATGGCTGGAAGCAATAATAACATTAATGACAGTCACTAGCATTTATGAGATACGTCCAGTGTGCCAGCCATTCTTCTAAGGGCTTTACAGGTACAATTTAAATTCATTATGGAAAAGCTCTTTCTTCTACAACTGATTGTATACTTGCCGTGTGCCAGGAATTTTGTTAGCTTCTGGGGAAATCACGTCCAACGAACTGGTCCTTTTCCTCTGTGGGCTCACAGCCTGGGAGTGCGGTGCGATCAGTTTTGTGTTGGGCAGGTGGAGACATGCAGGAAGGGCGTTTCTGTCTGTCTGCTGAGGCTGCTACAAGGCACCACAAACGGGCAGCTGGCTTAAACAACGAAATGCATTTTCTCCCAGTTCTGAAGGCTGAGAATCCAAGGTCAGGGCCCCAGCATAGCCGGATTCTGGTGTGAGTCCTCCTGGCTTGTAGATGACTGAGTCCTGAGTCCTTGTGTGGAGGGGAGAGAGAAAGATCCATCTCTCGCTCTCTCTTCTTTTTCTTATAAGGCTACCAGTCCTGTGGGATTAAGACCTTACCCTTTTAACCTCATTTAACTTCACTTACCTCTAAAAGTCCTATCCTCCAATGCAGTCACACTGGTTAGCGTTTCACACATGAATGGGGGAGGGCACAGTTTAGTCTGTAGCGTCCAGGTTTGGTGACTTAGGGAGGGTTTGCCAGAGGAAGCATCGGTGAGTTAATTCCCACAAGGGAAGAGAATTTATCAGGCAAAGGCAAGCGGGTGAGTGGATGAACAGCATGGGCAAGGACCCTGAGATAAGGAAGACTGTGATGTATTTGGGCAACTAAAAGAAACGCCAGGGTGAGTGTGAGTGCTGCAGAATGAGGTGAGCACCCTCAGGAAGAGAGCTGTACATGGCGGTGAAAGTTGCAAGGATGAGACAGAGGAGGGAGGTGGCCTTTTGTCACACCTTAAATGTTAGGAGAAGGATCCTGCAGACTCAAGAGGACTTTGACATAGAGATGTGGACATGGCAGGGCGAAGGACCTTTGTGGGACGGAGCTCCCAGTGGCAGAAGTCACTGAGGAATGAGGGTAGGACTGGTCCAGCAGGAAGGTGTCAGGTGCCAGCAGCGTAGTGTCTGGTCCGTATTGAATAGTCCAGAAATGGTTTTCATAAGCATAGAATTTTTAGCCATTTTAGTTTAGAACTTTTCATTGAGTTTCTATTGCCAGCATGTTAAGGTTTTTTTTTTTTTTTCTTAAAGAGCTTACGTCCCTCTCTCATTGAATCACTCGTTTATTAAAAACACAATGATGTGCCCTTAAGCCCAGTAGGCAAACTTCAAGATGGTGCCCTTTACCTTGGTCTGTTTATTTTTAACAGATTATGATTCGGATGCCATGAGTAGCTCATATGAATCGTATGATGAAGAGGAGGAAGATGGAAAAGGGAAGAAAACTCGGCACCAGTGGCCGTCTGAGGAGGCCTCGATGGACCTAGTAAAGGATGCCAAAATCTGTGCCTTCCTGCTGAGAAAGAAGCGCTTTGGCCAGTGGACCAAGTTACTCTGCGTCATCAAGGACACCAAACTCCTGGTAAAGCATTATGAATAGGTGGCACTTTTGTAAATCAATAAGATTTTGCTGGCGATCTAACGTGATGGAATAACACTGATGTCAGTGTTAACATCAGCCACTAGGATCCACTAGCCTCTTGGATCTCCGTGAGGAGCCAGAGCCGGCCCCCAGCAGAAGCCATCAGCAAGTGTGGGCTGTTGGTTTCCCCAGCTCCAGAAGCAGCCGGTGGACGAAATCATTCTCGTTTGGGGGCAGTGTCTGTGGTTTGTGTCAGTGGAAATGAACAATATTTTAACTTGCCAGAAGTTGCAAGATGAATTTTCTCATTTGTAGTGAGTCAGTGAATTTCTCAAAGCCAGGTCATAGGAGTGGGGCGGGCAGGCCTTAGGAGGTTTGGAGGAGAGCGTGTACAGGAAAGGAAATTCTTTTGGAAAGCTTAGGGCCAAGCTTTCTTTTTTAATCTGAGAGCCAGAACAGGAAGGTAAATAACAGAGAAGCAAGGGATGGGGAAAACAGGGGCCCTTTTGCCGCAGGCGTCGCTCCAGTGGGGGCTCTGAGAAGGAACAGGAGCCTTTGGGGATGGGGTGGCCCTCCTTCCCTGTCCTCCTCGCCTTCTCGCCCCTCTCTGCCTCCCTCCACCCCTGCCTCCTTCCCTCCCTTCCTTTTCTTTCCTTCCTTCCTTTAGAAACTATGAGTGATTATCGGAATTATGAACTTGAGAGTATGTTTTTGCCTTTTGTTTTTACTTCACAGTAACCTTGGGGGATATAATTGTTCAAGATTAATATCACTGGAACAGAATTATATCACTAAACACGAGAATTTATGTTTTAGTGTATCACTCTTTAGTGGAGCAGATAATACTTCCCTCCCCCCTAAGATTCGTCTATGAATTGTGGGACTCTCATTGTACTAAGTTCTTAGAACATTGTGCATTTTTTAATTAATGTTTTTGTTCAGTTTTTAAAAACGGTAAGAGTGGTACATATTTTTTCCACATGTGTGGCCTGAATTTCTCCCAAATGTAGAGTATGCCAAAAATGATACCATGGGGAATTTTAAAGAATGGGGGGAAAAAGAAGGTTAATACGGTCCTTATTTATAATCTGACATAATGACTACAAGATGTGGATTTATTATACAAATGTTTTAAAAATACACAGTCAACTCCCATCTAAAAGAGAAGTCCAAGGGTGCAGTGAGTGGAGTCTTGTGGTGGGTGTGAGGTGCGCAGTTTGGGGGCCTCCTTGCCACCATTTTCCTTCTTCTCCATCTCCACTTTTTCTTCGGTTGGGTCTCTTGCCAGCTTTCCATTCTTCAAGACCAGGGTGATAGTACTGCCTTTTAGAGTAGATGTAAGTATTTAAGAAGAGATCAACAGAAAAGTGGGTGAAAGCACTGTCTTCAATAAAATGCAGAATCACCGTTAGGTATTTTTATTATGAAGCTTTTTTCTTGTCAGAAAACACCTGTGATCCAACTGTTCTGATGACCCCTCTTGACATAAAAATAACCCCCAACGGTAACAAAAGCAAAGGCTTTCACTTAAACAGTACATAAAACTGTAAAGAGAAAACAAGAAGTCATGTTCCCAGTCTGTTTTCCTGCAGGGAACCACCATTAATAGCTTATTTGTGTCTCTTTCTAGAACTTACTCCTTCTGTGCCAGGGTGGCTCTGGGGTGGGAACTGTGATGTGCCCAGATCTCTCTTCAGGACTGTAGGACACAGCCCCTCACTTGCAGGGAAGGCTGCTGCGCCCACGCAGGGGGCTGTGTCCCTTGAAGAGGACCCTGGGCCCAAGGTCACCTCCCACACCAGGGTTCTGCAGCCCGTGCCAGAGTGTAAAGGGGACTCCTGGGCCTCTGAGGAGGCCTTAGGGCTCTAGAGCTCTTGAAGTGTCTCCTAGGCCACCTGAGCCGCTTTGCAGGTTTGTTTTTTGCCCGTCTCCTGTCCCCCCCTCTTCCTACTGGCATTGTCTTAGGGCGCACCCTAATCAATGCCCTGCATGCTACCCACTTCCTGGGGCACCCCGCCTCCAGATTGTAGTTTATCACGTGTCTGTTGTGAGACATTTAACTTCAAGAAAAATATAAGCTATAAAATTCCTTTTCTGCAAGGTCAAATGTTTGAGATGAAGGATATGCTAATTCCCCTGATCTGATCACTCTGTATTAGGTACATTGAAACATCATGGTGCACTCCGTAGATATATACAATGATTATGCCATTTTTTTAAAAGTTTAAATAAACAATTTAAAATTTAAAAAATCCCTTTCTGATTCCTCCCACTATATTGTTTCCTTGTTATCTTTTCTTTGCACTTAGTCAGAATGCAAAAAAATCTGGTAAACGGTAAACATTTACAACAATTTGAGGCTACTTTTGATGGACTTTTTTCTTCCTTTTTAAACAGGGAATGCATTAATTGAATTTTTAAAAATAGGGGGCATAGATTCCTTATCTGTGCAGCTTGAGCATCATGGAGTCAGCACTATAACACAGGAAAAGACTCTAGAAATAATTTCTGAAAATAGGTGTCCCTTTATTCCTTCATCAGTAAGTGGGTTAGAGTCAAGAACGTAGGCTTTGCCTAGTGCAGAGTTGGTTGGAGTCCTGGCTTTGCCGCTGTGCGGGTTCCTAGCTTTGGGCAAGGTACCTGCCCGCTGCACCTCAGTTTCCCAGTCTGCAGAATGGACAGCTGTGCCGATAAAATGAGAAGTGACGCGCCTCAGGATGTCGACAGCCAGCACTTGGCAGCAGATGTATTGTTACTGATAATTCGACATAACTTAATAAAGTAATAGCCACAGCAAAACGTATTTTATGAAGTGAGGAAAAGGGCTCAGAAAGCTTAACACAGCTTCCAGGGACCCAGATTGAATTAGTAAGAGAGCTAGCACCTAGGTACCTGACCTCTGAGACTGTGTCTTTCCATTAATGCTTCGGCCCTAAGTAATACAGTTAAACAAAACCGGGTGGGAGGAACCTTTGGGCGAAGATCGGCTTCTAGGTTTTACAGATAGACGTTAAGACGGGCGATGGGAGCCGAACCTCAGTTGTAACCTTATCAGTTGAAATCTTTAGAGAGGGTCAGTCATGTAAGCAGAGCAGCATGGATTTTTGATCCTTGAGTCACCTGGAAAGCAGACTTTTGCAGACATTTTTGTATAATTTTGTATTGACATTTATAGTCTTAAAATAAATTGTCTTTCAGAAAGGTGGATATATGATAGCATACACCACACAACATAGTGTATAAAGTGTCTGAATTATTGTCCCTGCGTTACATCTGTGTAGTTGCAATAAATCTAACAATATATTTGTGACAGTATATATATTTTTATTTGCAAATCTATTTCCAGTCTGTTTCCCCACAGGTCGCCACCAGTTACCCGTACCTTTTTGTATCTCTTCCTACCACTTGCTCCTTCTATGCCCAGGTAGCCCTGGGGTGGGTACTCTGATAAAATGGCTCCTTGCTGAATCATGTCCTAGACGATCAGTAAACTTTTGCTAAATTAAAGAATCAATGTTATCTTCCTGTACTTGGAGGAAAGGGTCAGTAGGAAGTAGCGTCTTGTGTGTGTGAAGCTAGTTCGTCCGCAGACCTGTTTCCCAGGCGCTCGGTATTTCTACTGTGTGATCAGACCTTTGGAGGTCTCGCCAGTGTTCATGTTTTTGTTGTGCTGGATTCCAGTATTCTGCTTGAACTTCCTTATGACATAAATTGATTTGTTGTGTTGACTGCAGTGCTATAAGAGTTCCAAGGACCAGCAGCCTCAGATGGAGCTGCCCCTCCAAGGCTGTACCATTACATACATCCCGAAAGACAGCAAAAAGAAGAAACATGAGTTGAAAATCACTCAGCAAGGCACAGACCCACTTGTTCTCGCCGTCCAGAGCAAGGAGCAGGCGGAGCAGTGGCTGAAGGTAGGTTGTCTGTTAGATTTCTGAGCCATTTTCAATTCCAGACCTTTTCTGATATCTATTTTTATTTTAATTCATATTTTTTAAGCATAAGAAAAATGGATTATGCTGAATAGTTTTGTCTTTCACAGCTGACTATTCTGATTACTTTGAGGTGAATCAGAAACCCACATATTTCACTTTGACTCTTGTCTCCAGATTTGCCTGTTGTCCTCGTCTCATGTGAGTAACTGCTGTGACTGGCACCTTTCTGAGCATCGTGTCTCCAGGGCTCGTCTGTCCTGGAGCAGGTGTCCACAGTTCATTCTTTTATATTGCTTTTCGTGTCATATGTAAGAAACCATTGCCTACTATGAGGTCGGGAAGATTTACACCTGTGTCTTCTTCTGAGAGATTTGCAGAATTAGCCCTTCAATATAGGTTTGTGGTCCATTTTGATTTAGTTGTTGCATATACTATGAAATAGGGATCCAACTTCATTTCTTCATGTGGGTGTCCAGTTGTCCCCATGGAAATCAAGTGATTCTTGGAACAGTGCTTTCCTCTACCAGACGTTATTTTCCTTTGACTCAGCCATGTGCTTGGGGTGTTAAGCTCCAGAACTGGGTTACCTGCAGTCCACTCGGGCTAACTTATGTTTGTTTTATTGCTCTCTTAACTCTGGGATTTTTTCCTTGTGGCCTCCATCCCAAATGTGAGTGCTTTTGGGATGGGGGAGAGGGACCCCATCTTTGGCCTGCTCTGGACTCGAGCTTCCAATCCTTTCTCCCCTGCCCTCAGTTGCCCCCCTGGAGGTGACAGAGGCAATGCCAGCTGCCAGATTCTCTCTCTGGATTTCCAGCTTATTCCAGTAATTCCTCATGAGCCAAGTAGCTTCTTTATGCTTCTGAGAAGAGTATTTGTATTAATATATTTTATCTTGCTTTCCTAATTGTCTTCATCAGGATGATTGGCCTAAACCAGCAGTTCTCAACCTGTGGGTCGTGACCCCTTTGGACTGTATCAAAGGTTCGCGGCATTAAGAAGGTTGAGAACTACTGGTCTAAACCCCCTGAACCACCATTGACTTCTGTGATGTACCTGTTTTGAAAAGAGGGTCGGGAGCGGGTGGGAAAACCTGGCAAAACATTTTGTACTAGTGGCTCTTAATAACATGCAAGTATTCATTAAATATTCACTAAAATTCTCATTTCCCTCTTGTTCTCAGGAAATGATAAAGGTCAGATCTCATGATGGTAACAACGCTTGCCATCATTGTGTCTGTCAGCTGCTCAGAACACATGGACATTGCCTTGTTTATTTTGCTGGGAGCACATTATTTGTTTATTTGTTGGGAGCACATTATTTTGCTGTGGCTTTCCTTGTATCTTTATCGTGTGGGAGATTACGGAGAGCATTTTTTTCCTCTGGGCTAGCCTCTTGGAAGTCCCGTGATCAGGAATTTCTACTGTTGCGTTTATAGCAGACACAGAACTTTTACATGTTACCTATCAACTCCTCTGTTACCAGTGTCACTGAAGCCCTGTAAGTTTACAGAGGACTTTCCCGCTGTCATTATCTTGTAACTCTCAGGCTCCTGAGAAAGCTGCTTTCATTAAAAGTTTCGTTTGACAGTCAAGAGACTTGAGGCTGAGGTAGGTGAAGTGCGGCTTTGATCAGCAAGTGATGGGCCTGGGAGTCTGTCAGATTTCTCGGGCTGCAGATCTCATTTTGTCACGGCAGGCTGTCTGACAGTTTGCTATTGTCTCTGTTTTCTATTCCTCCCATCTATGATTGCTGTGCCAGCCCTTCAATAAGGAGGGAATGAAGTCATGAAGTAAGTACGCAGCTTTCTTGATGATTTGTTTTCTTCACTTGGTCCCACTCTTTTGGTTACCCGCACCCATCCTGCTTTAGTGTTCTTCAGTGGAGAACCAAGAGAGGCCATTCTGCTACTTAGCTTTCCTCTTTCTTCCCTCCTTGCAGTTTGTTAAATAATATCTCACGCATACTAAAGAAGAGCTCACTTCTTGCTGGTCTTGGTCTGATGTGAAGTCATCTGAGGTGCCACTGGGCAATGGTGTGGAGCTGACAGTGCAGCTGGCAAACACATCGTTACAAAGAGATGCTGAAGGAGTGAAATAATCTCGTCTCTCCTTTCACCAGATGCCAGATGCTCGTGGGATCAGAGGCACTTAGCTAATTATAGAACCATGACTCCATTTATGAATGGAAGTTAATCACAAGTGTTTTTTTAGCATTTGCTGACATTACTTAGAAGACAATAAATAAAACATGGTAAATTATCTTTTTCTCAGGCGTTTAAGTTGATGAATTGCTCTAAATAGAGTCTGTGCTGTTATTTCCAATACATGTGACAGTGTGAGAACCTAAGAAGTTTGGATTAAAGATGATGGTCAGTTGAAAAAATTAGTTTCCGTCAATCAGTTATAGAATTTTAATTTAGGCTAGAAGAGCTCTGAGTTGGTCTGGTTTAGTTTCTTCCAGATGCTGCCATTAGATCACCTGGAAATTTAAAAAATACTGTTTTTCCCCCAAAGCATCCATTTTATTCTATGCAAGAATCCAAAAGCATTGAAAATTCAGAATGTTAAAAGACTAACAACCACTGGCAATAATTGGGTGATTTACAGTTCTTTGCAGTTTATTTAAAGCATGTGAAACAAGTGAATCCATGTTCTTTAAAGTAAAAAATACTGTTTTTTTATTTCTAGCAATGGACCTTACCAGTCTGTATCTCATCAGATTATAAACACTCTAAGGACAAGCACCCAGTTGAATTCATGTTTTTATTCATAATATTTAGTGTAGGACTAGGCATATTGATGTTATTAAATGTCTGGGAAAAAGGAATGAATAAATTAAAAACATAGATTCCCAATGATTCAGATTCATTTGGGACCTATGATTTCTCTCTCTCTTTTTTTTTTTTTTCCTTTTTCCTTTATATCTTTTTAAAATCTAAAATGCTACAGATGGAATTGAAATTACATATTAAATTCTCTCTCCCTTCTCAAAGGTAACTTTTTTTTTTATTTTACACATGCTTTATTACTTCAAGCAGTAGAATGCAATTGTTAAATAATTACTTACTTTTATTACCTTTATATCACACTATACACATAGAAGGGGAAAGTTTTTTTTTCTTCCTATTTTTTCTTCTAAAAGGGCATG
>CAUYON010086358.1:0-116231 GCA_963573935.1 Arctocebus calabarensis | reverse complement strand
ATGGGGTAGAGTGGGAGGACATCTGAACTCTGCTCGCTTGTTTGTTTGTATGGAGGTATGGCGTATACTGCGAGCTGTTCTCTTGGGGGAGGGGACTCCTGTCCGCTTGGTGATGTGCTCTGTACCTTTTATTTGTATCCTTGGGGTCGCAGGTCGCTCCATCAGGGTTGATGTGTGTTCCTTGACCTTGTCTCTTGGCTCAGTTCCAAACTGTTGGCTTTCTCCTAAATTTCTGTTCTTAACTCTCCTTCTGGACAGGAGCGTCTGCAGAAAGCTGGCTACAGACCGCCATCTTGGCTCCTCCCTCCGGGAGACATATCTTAAAGTTTAAATTCAGGCATAATAAAAAGGAAAAAAGCCTCCTAACTCTCATAAAAATGAAACAGAATTAGAGTTGATAAAATAGAATATTTAAAATAACCAGTTTCCATCCTAAATTATGAAATATGCAAAGAAACATGGAAATGTAATCAATATTCAGGGGGAAAGTCTTGCAAATAGAAACTGGCTCTTACTGAAGACTTCAAAGCAGCTATTGTGAATATTACATTGCATATTCAAAAAAGGAAAGGAAATTATGTTTAAGCAATTTGTTATTGAAAAGTAAAATAATCAAGATGAAAAATTCACTAGATGGGCTCAACAGTACATATGAGATAGCAGGAAAAAAATGTATCCTAAAGCTAGAGATTATCTAGTTCATAGAGGAGGGAGAAGGAACTAGAAGATGTCAAATGTCCCTATATATCTGTAAAAGGAATAAAAGAAAAGAGAAATGGGCAGAAAGTTATTTGAAGAAACAGTGGCCCTAAAGTCCCAAATTGGATGAAAAGCTATTATCTATACAGATTCAAGAAGTCAGTAAACTCGAAGTCTGATTGATAAATGCAAAGAGAAACTCACCTAAGCACATCATAATATAACCAGTGAAATATAATCTGTCTCTGGACATTTTTTTTCTATTGTTTGGGGTTCATAGAGGGTACAAAGAATTAGGTTATACTGATTGCATTTGTTAGGTGAAGTCTTTCTTATAATTGCATCCTGCTCCCAAGATGTGTCCTATACTATAACACCTCGTCCCCCTCCTGCCTTCCCTCTCTCCTCCCCTTCGGTTCCCCTGCCCCCCACCTTGAATTGATTTGAGTGTTTCTCTTATGAGGGAATGTATCAGATTATCTACAGGCTTCGTATTAGAATTGAGTACATTGGATTTTTGCTTCTCCGTTCTTGTGATACTTTACTAAGAAGGATGTGTTCCAACTCAATCCAGGTTAATACAAAAGATGTAAAGTCTCCATCTTTTTTAACGGTGGAATAGTATTCCATGGTTTACATACACCACAGCTGGTTAATCCACTTCTGGATTGGTGGACGTTTAGGTTGTTTCCATATTTTGGCAATTGTAAATTGAGCTACGGTAAACAGTTTAGTGCAAATGTCCTTATGATGAAAGGATTTTTTTTTCTTTTAGGTAAATGCCTAGTTGGATTGCAGGATCAAAGGGGAAGTTATATCTGAGTTCTTTGAGGTTTCTCCATACTTCCTTCCAAAAAGGTTTGTAGTGCCACCGTCAGTATAAAAGTGTTCCCTTCTCTTCACATCCACACCAGCAACCGCAGCTTTGAGACTTTGTAATGTAGGCTATTCTCACCAGGGTTAGGTGATAGCTGAAGGTGGTTTTGATTTACATTTGTCTGATGATTAGAGACAATGAGCATTTTTTCAAATGTTTGTTAGCCATTTGTCTGTCTTCGTCAGAGAAGGTTCTGTTTGTATCTTTTTCCCAGAGGTAAATGGGGGTTGTTTACTTTTTTTTTATTGATTGAGTTCTCTGTAGATTCCAGTTATCAACCCTTTGTCAAATTCATACCCTGCAAATATTTTTTCCCATTCTGAAGGCTGTCTTTTTGCTTTATTTGTGCCCTTAGCTGTGCTTAATTCTCATTTGTTAATTTTTGTTGTTGTTGCCATGGCCACTGAGGTCATTGTCATATAATCTTTCCCCAGTCTGACATCATCAAGAATTTTCCCCATACTTTCTTCTAAGATTTTTATCATTTCATGTTTTAGATTTAAGTCTTTATCTGGACATATTTTTTAATCTTAATTTTTATTTCTTACCCTGGCTTTGTCATGGGTTCCTTGTGACAATGATTTGAGGAAAGGTTAAACTAATCAACAACTTAAGCCCATAAAGCTTTCCACCCTCTGCTAATTGATGTGTTTGTGTGGCCTGGGAATGTATTCACATTTACTGAGTTCAAGACAAACAGCCAGTCTTGCAAGCAGCAGGAGAAAAGTGACTCATCATTTACAGAAGAACAATATGAATAATATTTGACTTCTTATTGAAATATAATGGAGTCCAGAAATTCAAAGGGCAGAAAACAAAGAAGTCAGTTAAGATCCTATATCCAGCAAAACTATTCTTCAACAAATGAGAGTGAATAAAGACATTTCCAGATGAACAAAGTTGAAAGTATAGTTGCTATATAAAAACATAGGATGGGCGGTGCCTGTGGCTCAATGGAGTGGGGCGCTGGCCCCATATGCCAGAGGTGGCAGGTTCAAACCCAGCCCCAGCCAAAAAAAACAAAAAACATAGGAAGTCCTTCTAGCTGAAAGCAATTGATCATAGATAGTGACCTGAACTGACCACAGGGAATAAAAAGTAGAAGGAATGATAAAGATGTGGGCTAATATAAGACTATATATTTTTCTTTTCTTCCAATTTCTTTAAAAAACTTAAGAGTGGGAGGGATGTGGTAACTTATCCCTGGGAGGTAAGTTCTGGGAGAACTCTGGTAGGCCGAGAGGGAAGGATAGGTTGAGGTCAGAAATTTGATATCAGCCTAAGCAAGAGCGGAACCCCCATATCTACTAAAAATAGAAAAATTAGCAGGGTGCCTGTAGTCCTAGCTACTTGGAAGGCTAAAGTAAGAGGATTGCTTAAGCCTAGGAGTTTTAGGTTGCTGTGAACTAGGCTGATGCCATGGCACTCTGGGTTGGGGCAGCACTGTCTAACCCCCCTCAACCCCCCCAAACAAACCCCCCCAAACTAAAAAACCCCACATAAGACTGTTTAAATTGATAAATGTAATATGGCATTTAGCTTCTGATATGCATAGGTTTAATACACATGATGACAGTGTAAGGATGGGAGGAAATGGAGCTATATTGGATCAAATTTGCTGTGTTTAATTAGAAGTAAGTAGATATTAACCCAAAGTAGATTGTGATGAGTTGATGATGCACAGTAAATCATAAATAGCTAAATACCACTTAAGCTTAAAAATCAACAGAAGAATTAAGATGGTATACTAAAAATAAATATTTTACACAACGAAAGTGAATAAAAAGGAACAGCAAATCAAATAGGACATGAGACATAGAAAATAAACAGTAGAACAATAGACATAAGTTCAACTACATGAACCCATTACAAGAAAAGACAGATTGTCAGATTGAATAAAAAAAGCAAAATTCAAGTATGTGTTATCTATAAGAGATGTACATTTGTTTTTAATGACACAAAATTGAAAGTAAATGATGGAAAAAGGTGACTATGCAAACAGTAATTAGAAGGAGAGTGGCTATCTAAATTTTAGACAAACAGACCTTATGATAAAGAATATAACTAGAGAAAATGAGCAATATTTTCTAATAAAGCCTAATACCTCAGGAAGATAACATTAATAAATTAATATACATATAATGACAAGGTATTAAAATACATTGAACATCAAGATAGAATTGAAGAAAGAAACTGATGATTTAGCAATTATTGCTGGAAATTTCAGTAGTCCTCTGAAAGCAATAAATAGAACTTCTAGAGAAAATCAGTAAGAATTTAGAATACATGAAAATCATTGTCAAACAGCTTGATGTATGTGATGTATGTAGAATACCCCACTCAATAACAAAATATACTTAAAATATTCTAATAGTTGCAAGTGTCTAGTAATTTTTGATTAAATACTGGACATTTCATATAAAAGAACAGTAGAGCCTGAGGTCAGCGGGATGCCTGGAAATGATCAGTCTCCCACTAGTTTTTGATGTGGGGGTGTGGAGACAAGCTTGTTTTTATTGAAGCTGATTTTAGGTCTTGTTGCTGTCATAACTATTAATGTACCACACAGTCTTCACCTCTCTTCAGCAGTGGACTGCTGCTGCCTGGTACTTGGTGTGAACCCCAGGCTGCTGGCAGGATTTGTCTCCATATTCCAATTTACCCTCAGCTTTAAGCAGCCCTAAATGCTTGTGCCACAAAAATATCTCCCTGTGCTCTTACCCACACCATACCATATATTGCTATGTGGTGGGAGGCTAAAGGTGGGACTAGGGTGAGGGCTCAGTTCCCTTGGCTGAGTTCCTGTTTCCTGGGTCTCAGAAGCATGGCCTTTTCAACTTTCCTGTCTCTCATATGGCAGCCAAACCCTGTCTAGTGTCCATGGAGCATTTAGGGCAGGACAGAGTTTCAGCCTCCTCCTGCAGTGGTAGCTGACCTCTGCTTTGTGTCATTATAGGACTTGAGTGGTTTCCTGTCCCTCCCCCAACATCAGCCATTGATGCTCTGCTTTCCCTCCAGTAGCGGTGTGCCTTTGCTCCTCATCAGGGACAGGCGGGTGCCCTGCTTCTTCTCACCCCAACCCCAGTGCTGGGTTACTAGTACTGGTCACTCAGTGCAAGGTTCATGGGTGGGGTGGGGGATGATGGCTTTTTCTGACTCTGTCTCAGAATTTCCCTTTGCCTGGGACTGGGGGGGGTTTTCATATGTCCCCCCTGATTTGGGCTCTACCTCTGACTAGAGGCAATGACTGCCTGGGCTGTGGGGGCGAGAGCACTTCCTGCTCCTCTCCCCTAACCTCTGACCACTGTGCCAGGCTGTGGAGGGACACCGCTAAGACTAGCAGCTGTAGGGAAGTCGCCAAGATTATTAGGTGAACCTGGGGAGCTGGGATAGTAGGCCCTGTAGTTCATGAAGAGCTGAGTGCCCACTGGGTAGTATGCTGAGGGCTGCAGTGCTCATGGGTTCAGGAGCACAGAGGCCTGATAGATGGCAGCTTTGGTAGGAGTAACTGCTGCGGGAGTTAGAAACGTGTAGGAGGGAGGAGACAGACATGGTAACTTACATGGTGGTGGGGATAAGCCATGTTGATTTAGAAAGAGGAGAGGTAGAGAGGAGCAGGAAGTGCTCCTGCCCCTACAGCCCAGGGGGAGAGGGGCCCACAACCCTTGGATTCCACTTCAAGAAGGGCCTTTCTTCAAGAAAGGGAGGTGGGAAAGCTTTGTGTGCCTGCAGACAGCTGGGGCAGGGGAGAACGTGCTTGTGAAGGGGTGCAGACCTCTCTGGTTTGGGAGGAATCTTGGGTCTCCAAACCATCATGCAAACCCACAACTGGCCTTTGAAAGTTTGTTAAAGTTTTGTGTTCCCTTCTTACTCTCTTTTAAGGTGGTCGCCTCTTCATGCAGAGCTTTGCCCAAGGTGAAGTGGTTCGTGCATCTGATCCTCAGCTGGAGTTTAGTTCACCCATTTGCTTTGCTGCCTCAGCTCTCTGATGGGCCCAAGGCAAATTACAATTTTATTGATTACCCAGTTTTTTTCTTGTTAATGCGGAAGCCATATTCTTCTGTGGTTTTATACATCTTAATGTAAGTGAAACAGCATCCTTCTTTGATTAGTGCCTTTCACTTCCAACTTTCCTCTGGAGTCTCCTGCTCCATCAGTAGGTATGAACTAACTCCTCACCCTCTCTGGGAGAAGGTATCAGTTGATTTCTCTGTACTTGAGAAGAAACAGAAGCCATTAGGATACCTTATCTCTCCTTCTTAAGAGTTGAGTGAAGAACTGAATCTTATAAAAGTTGTTTCCTTAGTCTACAATTTTAGTGTTTCAGTACTACCTACCTAAATAATTGAGAAAAGGGTCATGAAACAAGGGGAATATGGTTGTAGATTTTTTTTAATTTTTTGAGACAGTTTCACTCTGTTGCCTGGGCGTCATCATAGCTCACAGCAACCTCAAACTCCTGGGCTCAGCTCAAGAGATCCTCTTGCCTCAGCCTTCTGAGTAGCTGGGCTACCACACTATGCCCAGTTAATTTTTCTGTTTTTTGTAGGGATGGGGTCTCACCCTTGCTCAGGCTGATCTTGAATTTCTGAACTCAAGCAATATACCCTCCTTGGCCTCCCAGAGAACCAGATGACAGGTGTGAGCCACTGCGCCTGGCCATGATTATAGATTTTGATGAACTTTGGCTCTGAATTATTTTGGATTCTTAAAGGTGTTTAATTAGACCACCTGTATTTTAGAGAATATCTGTGTTTTAAAAATATTGCAGCTTTTAGTATGACCTAGATGTATGCATAAGCACTTGGAAGAAACTGGCTTTGGCTAGTAGATGAAATTTTATTTGATCTTAATATGAAATGACTTTAAAAATGATATAAAAAGCTTGGTTGTCCAATTTGTAATTATTTTGGCATGAAACAATGGAAAGTAATCCAGGAAGAGTGCATTGAGCGAGACGATGCAGTGGGAAATGCCAACAAAATTGATGACCGGCGCATTAGAAAACCAGGGGGCTGTTGTGTAATTCAAATACTGAGAAAAATAGCTTATCCGTTTTGATGAAAGAGAAATTTTTGTGATTTTATTTCTCTTACTAACAAATGAGTCGGCTGTAAAATTTGTATTTCATCTGGGAGTACAGGCCTGCTTAATACACAAGGCGACTTATGTTTTCTTAGTTGACTGCTTAGTTCACATGAACTTCTGACTCATTTCTAAAGCTTGAAATGTCTACAGAAGTAATGATAAATCAACAAACCAACAAAAAACTTACACAAATGAATCTCAGGAAGAAAACAGTTAATTTAAGGTGTGCAAACAGGAGTATGGATTTATTTATTTATTCTCTATTTCCTTATTAGTCTCACACAGACAACCTTACTTCCCACGCCTGACTATGACTCAAAGAGAAATGTAGCAACACACACTTTGAGAACACAGGGTTTGGTAACTGAAACACACAAGTAATTGTCAATATCCACGATGAGATTGGCAAGCTCTGGGCAAGATGCTGTGTACAGACACAGGACACAGTATCCACCTCCAGGGCCACTATTCTTTAAACTCGCTATGTTTGGGGAAAATTATACAGCCATGAAACCTTCACTAATGTCAGTGCCATAAACAAATCCATCACCTCATGCAGGAGGCTTTATTTAAAACCAACTTGCAAAAGTCTCCAGTTTTCATGCTGAGACCCAATTACAGCCGTCTAGATCTTAATCTGAGTGATGACTGACTATTGAAAAATAAACATTGAGGCTTTATTTAGACACATAATAAACACAATCTTCACACAAGACCTTATTTTAAAAGTCATATTTCTCTGTTACTCCCTAGGTTTAATGGAATCATCTAATAGTTCTATCTACAAGTCCTAGAATCCTCCTGGAAGAGGATTCTCCTTGGGCTGTGGCTCCATGGTACAGAGTGGTGTGGTGAGAACTGCCGGCTCTCCCCTGCTGCTCTGGAGCCCTTTGATTGCGTTGGTTAGCCAGCTTCTCATTTTCCTGGCTTGATCCTTTTCTGCTGTCAGTCCCAGGCTCTGTCTTGTCCTCTGCTCTTGCTCCATGTTCTCTTTGCAGACAATGTCAGCTGTCTTCATGGCTTCGCTGGCCATTTTTGTACTGACAACTTCCAAACTATTTCTTGTCCAGGGCTTGTTTCTGAGCATCAGTGTGCCTCCTTGAGATTTACACATGAATGTAACATACTCAATTCAAGTTTAATATTCCTCAAATGAGCTCTTGATCATTAGCTCATGACTGCCTTTCTTCCTGTGTTTACCCTGACAGTAAATGGCAGAACCACCCACTCAGCAATTCATGCCAAGGACCCAGGAATCCTCTCTGCTTCTTCTTCTTCCTCTTCTTAACCTCCAGGACCGTTTTTATTGCCACCTCCTCAATATCCCTGGAATCCATCCACATCTTTCCTTTCACATTCTAATGTGTCACCATTCTAATGTAAGTCAACATCATTTGTCACCTGCTTCTGCAATAGCTTTCTGCTGATGACCCTATTTCTAATTTTGCCACTCGAAAGTCAGTTGTCCTCACCGTGGCCAGAGTGATCAGTCTGAAATGGGAACACGATCACATCTCATTTCCTTAGGATAAGATTAGAACTTCCTGCCCAGGTCTTCTGACTCTCTTATTACTTATTTCCTTGCTTTTGTTCCAGCCATATAGGGATTTGCCAGTCCCTGGGTGTTCATGTTCTTTCTCAGCCAAGTGCTTTTGAACGTGCTGCAACTTATGATTCCCCTTCTACCCATCACAAAATGCCTTTTATTTCTAGTCTTAAAATTCCCTCCCCCTGAGAATCCTTCTCTGAGCCACCTGGGTGTGCCCCCTGTAGCATCCAGCATTTGTTCTCTGTCTCCCTTAGATGGAAGCTCTGTGAGGTTAGGGACTATTTCTTTTTCATCACTGTAGTCTAAGCACCTAGCACAGTGCTGGCTATTAGTAAGTATCCGTGAATGAATAAAAAATACAGGCTACCAGTTTGATTTGAGTACAAATAATGTGAATGTTTAGGATTCATAGAATAATTTCCAACTTTACTGTGCTGTAGATAATCTGTTTAATTATTCATATCCCCACCACCCTCAATAGGGCTCAAATGTTATCCACGTATGCACTGTGTCAACCAAGTTTGTATTGAGAATTACCTAGCAGGGGAGAAGCTTCATGCTTAGACTCACGACATGTTTTACGTTCAAAGGGAAGAGCAGCATGGTAAGAGACTCTCCAGATCGGGAACCCTCACGCTGTTGAGGGGATGAGCTCCCAGCCTGGCTGCCCTTATAAATGGGGCTCTGAGAAGTCACTCATTCTCAGACACAATATCGTGATGTAGGCTTCCCCTTGCAGGAATTTTACAATTCATTTGTTTTTTCCCAGGGAGTTGAGATTTTTGTCTTAAGGTGTCCTGGCTTCAGTCATGCTTGTGATTCTATTCTAAGAGAAATAGGGAGTATGATGTGGCAATTTACTGAGAATTTATTGTGGCATAATAATAACAAGACTAATAATACTTAAATTTAGGATTTACTGAATGCTTATTGGTCCAGGGACTGTTCTAATCATGTTACCCCTATTAACTCATTTTAATTCCTATCTGATGATATAAGATAGATACTATAATTGACCCTATTTGCACATGAGGAAACTGAGGTTAAATATCTTGCCTGAGGTCATAACTTACCTACTTCACTTTTTTGAAGTAGGTTGGATTTAAATAATCTATTGGGAAATGATCTTAAGAGTAGTCTCACACCATAGAACAGTGAAGGAACTGCCAGCCTCCTTCCTGAGTGTCACCCTGGCCCACCTCCCCACCCCATGCGGGGCCAGTCTCTCCTTATGCTCTGAGCACCTTTCTCTGTCCCTTCCCCCCCTCAACGCTCGCACCTTGCATGCAGTCTAAGCATGAGTTTGTTTCTGAAGGCTTTGGGCTTTAGAAGGTTAAGGTGGATGTGTTGGAGTAGGAGGGGATTAGAGACTTAGTACCCGGAGAACTGAAGGGAGACACGTCTACCCAGGAGAGTTGTGAGGTTCCCCCAGCAGGGGTGGAGAGAGGCTGGGCTCACTGAGTGCTTAACTCAGTTCCTCTGAGACAGGGAGGAATGGTGCTTACGGTGTGGTCCCGTGGGTAGCTGTGGCCTTGAGAGTGCCGGTGAACTTGGCCTAGAGGCAGTAGACCCTTTGGTAGGAAAGCCCACATTTCAATGAATCCTGCTTTTGGGCAGAAGCAGAGCCCTGGTGCCACCCAGGCTGAGGAGCAGCCCTTCCTATGCTCCCTGTTATCTCAGGGTTGTGTGTGGGTTCAAAGTATATGGAAGAAGACCTAGAAACGGGCTGATAAGTTTGGCTTTCAGCCCAGCTTGGCAGGTCAGACAATTGAGGCGTATCTCCACATTTGCAATAAAGAGATGTGACATTATTTGCATCTTGAGGGCCTTGGATCAACATGCCTTTGTTTCAGGAGGCCCTAGCTACTTCCTAGCTCACAGCTTAGCCCAGATGAGAGATGGAAAAGGCGGCTCCCTGCAACTGCCGAATAATCTTACATAATCAGAGAAAGAGACCTTGTACAGTCCCCTGGGGAATGCGTTCCCTGAAGGATGAGACTTTGGGTCACATTTAGATGTCTAGACTCTAGAGTTATTGCTGGAGATAACACTATTTTTTCAAAGTCAGTAGTTCCTAAATTTAGTTCAAAATACTTCATGTCAGGAATAAAGTGAGAAAAATACAACCTGTGAGCTTTCCTTTAGTATAACAGAGTGTGATATGAACAACTGTGAAATCTTATTTTTATTTAGCTTTATCCAGCCCACATGTAATTTCTATCAGGTTGAGAAGGCTCTCAATGTAACTTTCTGATGTTGAATCATCTTAGATCAATAACTGTACTTTTTATTTTTTTATTTGTTATTTTACTTTATTGTTTTAAGGCAGAACTTATTCTGCTGCCCAGGGTAGAGTGCTGTGATGTCATAGCTCACAGCAACCTTGAACTCTTGGACTTGAGCGATCCTCTTGCCTCAGCCTCTTGAGTAGCTGGGACTACAGGCACCTGCCAACCACCTGACTAGTTTTTCTATTTTTAGTAGAGACAGGGCCTCACTCTTGCTCAGGCTGGTCTTGAACTCCTGAGCTCAAGCAGTCCTCCCACCTCAGCTTCCCAAAGTTACAGGTGTGAGCCACTGTACCCGGCTAATTGTACCTTTTAAAAAGACAGTCAAGAATAATTCAGTTTAGCATGTTAAAAAGACATATTTTCCCACACAAGAAATTCAAATAAATAGATTTTAGGTAAACATTTAGCATCTTTAGGTAAAGATGACCTAAAGTCCTGTGTTTTATCAGTTGAATTTCTTTATTTGCTTATAAAGTCTTTAACATATTTTTAAAATGTAATTTTCAAAGAGGTGACATCATGATTCCCAGACAAAAATTAAAAGAACGTGTACCATTGATTTTATTTATCTCATTAATTAACGATGGAGCCAGTTGGATTAATAATGTAGCCGGAGCAAGGAGTCCGGCCTCGCATCGCCCACCCATCAAGGCAGAAGTGAATGGAAGAGCATCAGTTTCACTTTTATTTACAGAAAGCCAGCAATTCTGAAGAACAGCCAGGCTATCTCCTCAAAGAGCCGTTCTGTCCTCCTGTTTCCTTTTCTCACTTTTATTCTCACAGTAAAAATAAAGGTCAGCAATGTTTTTAACCATCATAGTATACATTAGCCAGATTCCTCCTGACAGGTTACAAAGTTACATGGCACCTTCCTATCTTAAAGTGGTTATGTCTTCAAAGCATTCTTAACTCTAAATTTAGACTACAGACTGGTACCATGGAGACCAGTTCCCCAACTTATCTTTGACGGCAGGCCTTGGAAGGGAATAAACGATCTCCCAGCGCTGGCCTGTAGAGTCATCCGGCCTTGGCAGAGCCTAGCCAGCAGCACCCTGTGTGAAATGGCTGTCCAGGTTAACAGTGGCTGGTTATAATACTGGTTGAAAGAATGTATAAGAAGCGAGGACACTTACAACCAATTTAACAGACAAATATTAAGATAAGATTGCTGAGTTAGTTGTAAAACTGTTTAATGTCCACCAGGTCATAAATCTTTGGGGCTGTTTTATTGAACAGAAATCCACATGTTAGGTAAATTTACCAAGTCTAGGAACTTTAATCAGTGGTAAACAGTACTTTCTCTGGAACAATTCTTGGGTGGCTATGGCCCCCATATGATTCTGAAAGTATGTGCGGTGTGCCTTTTTTGCTTTATTTCTAACTTACAGATACATTTTCTGATGTATATTTTTAGAAGGACTAGCTATTGACTCAGTTTGTTTCTGTGACGCCAGATCCTTTCTGTGGCCTGTGGAAGTGATCCACTTTTGTATACTTTTCTTACATTTTCCTGGTCCCACAGCTAGGTTAGTGACTGGATGGTCGTGGGGGATAAAGAGGCGTCCTGGGACTCAGAAACAGGGCAGAATTAATGGTAAAGGTTGCATTAGTGGAACACCTGACAAATATTGCAGTTTCTCAAGGAGTTCTAGGTTTTCACTTTAATAAACAGGTGACTGACATAAGCATAAAGCCTTTATCCTCATGTACCTGGTGGCAGGCTTAATAGCAGCGACACACTCTCCCATCACCCCCAGATGAGACCATCTAGTGGCAGGAAAATGAGCTCAGGATTCCCACTGATTCTGCATTATGGAGAGTTGTATGATTATTACAATGTAACAATAATAGAAATACAGTGCACAATAAATTTAATGCGCTTGAATCATCCTGAAACCACCCTCCCTCCCCAGTCCGTGGAAAAATTGTCTTCCATGAAACTGTTTTCTGTTGCCAAAATGATTGGGGATCACTGACTTAGAGGAAGAGGTAGAAGGTAAAGTCCACTCTGGAGGTTGGTAGAGGGTAGGAATGGGTGAAATTGTTCGATGATTCGATGGTGAAGCTGTCACAAAGGAAAGTGACAGAAGGTGAGAGTACGTTTTCGTCACCTTGAATTTCAAGTGAGGCAGTTTCTAGTAACATTTTTTGTTTGTTTCAAATATTCCTGGGTTGTCAAGCGTGGAGCAGCCCCAGGGCCGTGCCAAGCTTGTCCATTGGCATGCAAGGGCCGTACTCAGGAGGAAGCATCCTGGGGCCTGCTGGAGGAAGGCTTACTACCTATCGGTTTTCCTCAAGAGTTGAAGAGGTGGATGAAAGTCCAGGAACTGGGAACTAATGAGCAAGCATTAGTGTTGGGGTGGCCAATAGGAGGTGAAGAGGCCAAAGGTGGGCACAGCCTGGGCAGGCAGGTGCAGGCCTCAGGTGGTGAATGCTGAGTGCTTGTTTATTTTTCCTTGAGACAGAGTCTCACTCTGCTATCTGGGCTAGGTTGCCATGGCCTAACCTAGCTCACAGCAACCTCAGACTCCTTGGCACAACTGATTCTCCTGCCTCAGCCTTCCAAGTAGCTGGGATTATAGGTGCTCACCACAACACCTGATAATTTTTCTGCTTTTAGCAGAGATAGGATCTTGCTTTGCTCAGACTCGTCAGGAACTTTGGGCTCAAGGGATCCTCCCACCTTGTTCCCCAGAGTTCTGGGATCACAGGTGTGACCACTGCACCTGGCCCTGATAAGGCCGTTCTTTAGTTGGAGGCAGTATACGTAGCTTGGTGATGGGGTGGGTGAGAGGTGGCACTGGCTATCATTCTACAGTTTGCCAGTTTGGGATCCATAATTCATCAATAATTGATCAACAATTTGATTTATAAAACAACTTAAGCATTGTTTGCTAAGTGTGGGTAATGCGTGATAGAAGTCTGGTGAGTTCCAGTATTAATTGAGATATGCTAGAACAAGGGGACGCATAGCTGGAATAAAACACAAAGGGAGGAACAATTTATGTGTTAGGCACAGGAAGTTTAGCATTTAAAAAAATACCACATTTACAAAGGAACAGACTAGCTATAAGAGAATGAGGATTTCAGCTGCTTACCAGAGACCAGCAATCTGATGTGGCTACTGATGTAATCTTTATCCTATGCTCATGCCAAGACTATAGGGGTCATAATTCCTCTGTAATCTTACTGTTGAAGGTCCGTGCGAGCTTTTTTGTTGTTGTTCTGGATGCCATATCCTAAGAGATGACCATGGATAAAAAGAGGTCAAGCTCAGGGTTGCTGGGGAGGTGAAGGATATGTGGACGGTGTGCTATTTAATTTGGTCGCCATATAATTTATGGCCCAAACTAAGATAAATTTGAGAGTGAAAAGGAGCTGTTAAGAAAAATTACCTAAAACTTGACAATAAAGCAAGTGAATCACCATATGTCGTTTCAGTGTCACAGTGAGGAGTTATTTATCAGGCACTCCCAAAGATTATTTGATTCTCTAGAAGGATGCCCCTTTGTTTGACTTTGTTCTTTGATGTTTGATTAGAGCTCAGACTTTGTGAAATCCACTCTGTAGACTTCTGGCTACTATTAATAGAAAAGATAACTCCAAAAGTTATTTTTCAGTTCCTCTTAGGCTACTAACCAAGTTATATCTAAACTGGAAAACTTACTATAACATCTTTTTTGCCTTGAAATACCTCCATATAAAATAGCCAACTCTTCTACCATCTTAGTTGTTCCCTCATTAATAAGTTGAATAAAATAGTTGGCATATTTGACATACATTCATTCTACATTTGCATAAATGTCATATTTTAACTTTCTGAACTTTGTACTTTGACAAGGTGTTATTAATTATTATTTTGGAAATAATAATTTCCAAATGAAATAAATTCTTTTCATTATAAGTTACCCAGGAAAATGACTACCCCAGGAAAATCAGACTGTATGGTCACCCTAAGTATAAGAAATGTTTAAAGGAATTCGGACTACTTATCTTGGAGACAATAGAATAAAATGTTTGACAGGGGACTTGAGTGGCAAATGCCATGTTTTTTTTTGTGTACTTAAAAAACCTTTAGAGATAAGGAGCAGCCTTCTCATATGTAGGTATGAGAAGGGACAGGAAGACAGTTGGTGGCAGCACCCTGTCCCACTGTGGTTCATCCACCTGCTGCTGGGAGAAGCTGGGACCTGGAGAGCGATGTTGCTGAGGAAACCAGCCTTGCTAACTCTTTAGCAAGGGATATAGAGGGATTGGGCGTCTTACCAATAGCTGTCCAGGTTGGAATTCAAGACATTGGTTTCTAGGCTTCTAGGCTGGACCTTGAGCCACCATATTTGGCTAAATTCCTCTCATTTCAAATTTACATAGTTGAGTTAAGTGGGTTGGAGCTGTTACGCAAAATTATGGGCGGGCATTTTTTTTTTTATTGTTGTTGTTGAAGTGATAGTGTAATAGTTTATTAGAAGATAGAAAAGCTTCTAATACAATGGAAGGGGTCCAGAAGGTGTTACCCGAGATCACCATTTTGTTGTCTGTGCTAGGCCTCAATGGACCAGACCAAACCAAAATGGAGTCAGTTATGTTAAATGCCATATAACCAAACTGAAACTTTAAGGAAACAGATACCAAAACAGACAGGATATTTTCCCCCTGAAACAAGGAGATTCCAGTCTACCAGAGTCAGCATAATAAGTCTGCTTTAGCCTTCACAAAGACTGACCTGCAGTAACCTCTGTCAGCTCATCAGTTTTTTCCTACTGTTCTGTTTCCTTGTTACCACCTTACAAAACCCACTGTTCTACTGTCGCCCATTGGAAACGCTCATCCTCTTTTGTAGAATGGAGGGTGCCCTGATTCATGAATGGCAAACCAAAGCCAATTGGATATTTAACTAAATTTGTTTTAATTTAGTCATTTGAGGGTACAATGTTATATGTTGCTTTTTGCACTCATCAAATTTTATAAATATGGCTCCAAACGTAGATGGGAGTCTATATAGTCTACATTCCCAAAGACTAAATTTAATCAACCAAGCTGAGGGTTCCTGATGCACATAGCCATTATATTAAATAAGGAACATTTTAGTTTTGTTAAAGAAATTGCTTATAAGAATATGAAATATTATTATCATGACAATATCAGAATATCTTTGAGAATATTTGCATATTTTTACCTGTATGTGTACATATATACGTGTAGGTGTGAATAGACAGACATGTATTTAATTGTAGGACCTTTAACTCTAATGCACAGATCTTGAATGAAAGACTGGCATGACCATTTGCTGCAGGTGTGGGGTATTGGTCTAAACCATTTAAACATCCCCCGTGGGATATATCATTCCTTCTCGTACCAATCTTCAGTCTGACTTTAAGAGAAAACAATTAAGAATGGCTCAGTAGACTCTGAAAGGACTCTATTTTATGGGTGATTGCACCACTAAAATAAGAAAGCATTGCCTGTGAAATAGTCTAATTGAATTCCTGATGGCTTGGGTCAGCTTTATTGTTTTTTTTTTAAACAAAGGCATATTTAAGATAGATAGGTGCTTCACCATGGTTATTAAGCTCCCAAATATTTTTGCCTTTTTATACAGTGGATGAGAAACATTTGGAAAGCTAATAAAACATTTGTGAACTCAGACTAATAACAAAATACATTAAAATCGTTGAAATAATCATTTAGTATATTCTTAATTCACTTGCTCTGTGATCAACCAGAAATTGCACCTTAACCCTTTTCAATATGTTCTTTTTTTTTTTTTTTTTGAGACAGACCCTTCACTATGTTACCCTGGGTAGAGTGCCTTGGTGTCATAGCTCACAGCAACTTCAAACTCCTGGACTCAATCCATCCTTTTGCCTCAGCCTTCTAAGTAGCTGGGACTACAGGTGCCAACATCAGCTAGTTTTTTTATTTTTAGTAGAGATGGGGGTCTTACTCTTGCTCAGGCTGGTCTTGAACTCCTGAGCTCCAGCGATTTACCTGCCTTAGCTTCCCAGAGTGCTGGGATTACAGGTGTGAGCCACTGAGCCCTTATGTCCTTTTTTAAGTGGTCATTTAAAAAGTTCCCTTCAATTCTCTTAATGCTTAAGGATTGAGAAAGAAAAAAAAAACCCTAAGTCCTCCAACAGACTGAACAGACCCCTCTTGGCCAATGGAACTCCGAGAAACCTTCAAACGTGGTTCCCAGGCTGACAGGAGGCAGCTAGATGTGCCTGTTCTACCCCCTGCCTGGTAACTGCCATTGGCTTCCTTCCCTCAGAGTTAAACAGAAACAGCTTTTGAAAATACTGTTCTCTGGCCAAATTCAACTGCTTCAGGCCACACCTCCCTTTTTGTGCTTTTGACACCACTAACTGGCTTCCTTCCTGGTGGAGACCACCGGCCTGCAGTGGTTCTGACAGCCGATGTGCAGCCAGGGCTTTTGTGTCCTTTGCTTCCTCTTTTGACATCACAGGGCCAGGAATGCCACCCTCAGACCATGCTAAAGCTGCCATCGAGCTTATGAAATGGCACGCATTATGCGCTCCCAGGTTCCTCCTTTCACAAATATTAATGACCCTCCTCTAAATCGTTAAACACGTGTATCTGGCCAGTCTGCGATTGCCTTTTCCGGTTAGTACGTGCACTCAGCTTCTCAGAGCAGCTGCTTCCCAGCCCGTCCGGATGGCCGCCTTGCGGGCTGTGGTCCTGCATAAGAAATAAGGCTGGCCTTTCTAAAATTATAAACCTTGTCATTTCTCAGTTTGCAGGTGATGTCCTTGGTTGTCATGAGATATGAGAGATATGAAAGACACAAATTGCTTAAAGTATCAGTTCTGAAACTTTCCAAAAGTATTCAACAATATTAACAGTATTCCACTGCTAACACCTTGCAGTGTTACAGGAAGATGAGGCCCAATGGAGAGAAAGAGCACCCAAACACAGTGTTTAAAAGAGGAAAGGCCCATGAAGACTATGTTAACCAGTTTGACGAAAACATTTCAGATTGTATATGAAACCAGCACATCGTACATACCCCAACATTGCATTAAGGGACACAGCTATGATTTAATCAAAAAGAGGAAAGGCTTTGTTCCAGCGAGTGGCAGGTCATCACTGTCCCAAAACAGCCCACTCCCCACAGGCTCAGTCTTCTCTTCTTTGTCTGCAGTCAAAAAGTTCCAGCCCATGAGGACCTTTCTCACTGGTCAGTTTGAATCAAGCTAGAGAAGCGGTTAGGGCTTTTACAGAAGCAGAAGCAAGTGGTCCCAGGAAGTTAAGTTTCTACATATTCCTAAGAGCTGAGTCACCATGGGGAGGACCTTGCAGCTGTGTCCTTGGCTCTCCTTGAGAAGACCTGTTCTCTTAGACCTTACTTCTCCCCGGTATCAGTGAGTAGAAAATGAACTCATTGATAACAGGGAATTGGTGAGGAACAAAATAATGAAAGTGGTACGAAAATTCAGGCACGATGGATTTTTCAAAATGTTCTTTGATGGAATTCACAGTGTACAACTGAAAGTATGTGGAATTATAGATGAAACTTCTGTAAAGATAAAGAAATGGATCCTACTTACATTTTAGGATCCATTTGTAGTCCATAGGCAAACTTTGACCCACTTCTGGTAGGTAGAACAACAACTTAGGACAACTGAAATGATCTGAGTGTCCGATTGTTCAGTATGGAAGAGAAATGCCCAAAGTGAGATAGGAAGACAGTTTGTTGTCTCAGAGGGACACTGGCAATTTGGGGACACTGACGGGAAGCAAAGGATAAGGGACTATAAATGGGAACAGTGTTAAAGATCTGGCTTTAATGGGCCTGACTGGTTTTCTTTCTGTCCTGTGATGGCTTATCTGTGCAGGGGTATTTGGTGGTGGTGGAGCTGGGGAACAGGCACAGAGGAGGGTAGGAGAGCTGATGAGAGGATAAGGTATCTCTACGAAGACGCTCGGACCATTTACCAATAAGAGTCATTTTCTCCTTTTTTAAAAATAGGTATTTATGCTTTTACTTTTTTTTTTTTTGGTTATCTTATTTCAGAGTTAAATAACTATAGAGTGAGCAATTTAAAAAAAATCTCTGATAAGAAACTGCTTCTAAGTTTACACTATCAAGTGAAAAGAATTGCTTTTGGTTTAAGGTAAATATTCTTTATCTAATGAAAGAATTACTGTTTATGCAATCATTTTATAATTATTTCCTGAATTCTCCCAACATCCTGGCATCCTCCTAGGTGCTTGACATATCCTTCCAAGTCTAATTTACTAAGAGGTTTTTAATTTTTAAAAATAAGAACTGACTGCTGAATTTTATCAAATAGCTTATAATTGTTCAGAAAAATGTAAAGTTCTTTTTTTTACATTCTAGTATGTGTTGAATTACATTAATGTATCTGCTCATGTTAAATCACTCTTACATTATTGCAAAAGAAGTGATTAGGCCAGTTTTTTAAAAACATTGTTTTGAATTTGACTTAGTATATTCTTATTTGAACTTAATGAATTTGACTTAGTATATTCTTATTTGAACTTAATGAATTATTGAACTATAATTATGTGAACTTTATTTAAAATTATTGAACACATACAAGAGAGACTAATGTAATTTTCTTTTTCATACTAGTCTATTGGGTTTTGTATCAAGAATATGCTACTTATGTGTAATTCACTGGGGAGTTTTTCCACTTTTTTCTATTAGCTGTAACAATTTGTATGGCAAAATCACAAACTGCTAGCACTTTGAGGGAATAGAGCTTACCCTATAAAATTGAGTCTAGTGTCTTTTTCTTCAGACAAAGTTGTAGAACATCTTTTTAACATTTCTTTATTGTTATTGATGTATCTTTTTGAAACAATTTTCATAATTTCTTTTTTCTCTAGAAATTGCTTAGTTTAGGGAAAATTTTTAAATTATCCTTTGTGTCTGGCCAGGGGACACATCAGAGGGCGACAGAGGTCAGAGTCAGAAGGCGAGGTCTAGACATGGAGTATGTTACTTTTATTAGTTAGTTCAATATCCTATTAGATTAATATTCCACTAGATTTTCTTTTCAGCTTAATACTTGGTACATGAATTGTTATTACTGCTGATAGCACAGACTATTTACAAATATTGGAGTCATAGTATACTTGATGTTCTGCAGTTTGGCCTGTTCTCCCCACTTTGGTATATCATCATCTTCCTTGGCTTATGGAGAGCAAGGTTTCTTAAATTCCGTGCTATTGACATTGGGGCCGATGATGTATTGTAAGGTGTTTATCAGCATCCCTGGCCTCTACCCACTAGCAATCAGGAGCACACCCTTTCCCCATTTTGGACAATCAAATGCCTCCAAAATTGCTCAATGGCTACTAGAGGAAAGGACAAAATTATCCCCCATGTGACAACTATTGTTATGGAGCTGCTCCACTCTTTTAAAAATCGCTCTACAGAACTTTATAAATGTACTATAAGTCTTGAATAACCTACTAGTGAATCTTTAGCTTGGTCTAATTTTCCACTATTATAAAATGATGAAATCAATATTCTTTTACTCTTTTAGGAAAAAGAGTGACATTTGAGATAAATTCTAGTATTGCAATTGCTGGATAAAGTGCATACATAATTTTCACTTTAACATTGCCAAACGCTAACAAAAGAGGTTATACCAATGAACGCTGTCATTGGCCAAGTACTATAGTGGTTGTCTCCTCATACTTTCTCTAAAAGACATTATCGATCTTCTCAATTTTAATTATTTTTATTGTTTGCATTTCTTGGCATAATATTTGGTAATCAAACTCTTGTATTTTTTGTATTATATCTGTTGCCTCTTTTAACATTGGGTTGTTAATCATTTCATTTATTATTAGTAGAAATTCTTTATGTAGTCCCACTATGTTGTATATATTGATTTTTGTCTCGACTTATTCTTTGCCTTTTATCTTGAGTTTTGAATTTGTTTCTGCATAATTTTAATTTTTATGAGGTCAAATTGACATAATTCCTTAGTTACTTTTCTGCCATTTTCAGAAAGACTACTCATACCCCGAGATGATTACAATACTTACTCATTTCATTTTATTCTTTTTTTTTTTTTAACAGGAACACATGGCCCTTTATTTGCATTTCTCAGAATACTATAAAAAGGGAGCAAAAATCCTATTCACACTTTGCTTAGAAAGATTTTGAGGTGAAAGTTCCCTATGATACATGGGATGGGGGGTGGGACACGAGGGCCAGGGGCCGCCTCTCCTTCAGGCCCCTCCCAGGCAAGGACACATGTCCCTGTCCATTTCAACCCTAGTAACACCAGCCCTAGTCAGATTGGGGAGGCTCAGGGCCCACCTTTCTCCTCCTTGGGCTGAGGCGACAGCACACAGGCCACTCCTAAATCCCTCCACTAGTCTCCTCTAGCCCACCAACCTGTGCCAAGGTGGCCTTAAAGCCCCTCAGGTGCACACTGCCCCAGCGCCAGTGTGCACAAGGAGTTACAGGGTGACGAGCTGCAGAGGACCACATCATCCCCCATGCCCTTCACGCCACTGCAGAAAGCAGGGCCAGACTGGGCCTGTGCTGGCAATGACTCGCAGGCCTCTTGCTGCCTTGTCTGTTCCCTCACCCAGCCCAGGAGCTTCAAGCCCACAGCAGCCTCCCTTCCCTATCACCAGCACTGTTCTGCCCGTAATTAGCCCTCCAAATGGGCTGCCCTCCCTGCCCGTATGAGAGGAGACTGAGTCTAGCTGGTGTCCTCACCCCTCCCTCTCTTACGCCCATCCTCTGTTGCATCCAACTGCCTTCCTCGAAGTCTCAACTCACTCTCCTCCCCACACCCTGCTTCCTAACCTCACCAGGGCCAGGAGGGCAGCAGCCCTGGGCACCCACCTCTGGGACCAGGCCATCCACACTCTTCCCTGTCTTCCTTCTCCAGAGCCCACTAGGCCCCAGGGTGGGTTGTAGGGTAGCTGCCAAAAGCCGAGACTTAGATTAGACAGCTCTCTACCCAGAGGGGTGAGGCCCCCTCACACAGCAGCTTTCATACATACGGGCACACACTGAGTGGCAGCCTAAAGATGTAAGAATTAAAGTGAAACAATCCAAAGCTGTGCCACCCTGTGCTCCCCTGGCAGGAGTTAAAGTGCTTTGGCGCCTGAGGGTAACAAGTGAGCAGGGGTACTTCCCCTGGCCTCCTCTCAAGACCTCGTGGCACATGCTCAGCCCAAGAGCCCAGCCCATTCCATGACCACCCCACGGAGTCTCTATTCAATAGGCAAAAGGAAAAGATTAAAAAAATAGAAGGGGTCAGACCCCAGGGGGCCAACCCCAACCCCGCTATAAGCTACTCCAAGTTGGCTACTGAGGACGTGAGGGGGAAACCAGGCCCAGAGGCTCAGCCCCCATCTCTGGCAGTGTCCAGAGGCTCCTTCTGTCTTCAGCATCACAGCACAGGCCTTCCTACCCCTCCCTGCCAGCCTGGGCAGGGACAGGGGTGGCCCCTTCAGTACTTATTGATTCCCAAAATCTGGACTCCATGGAGCTGGGGCAGTTTGGGGATGAGCACGCTCATCAAGGACACAGTGTTGAGGATGAAATGGATCTGGTTGTACTTGGTGTAGAAGCTGGTGAGGAAACAGCACGATGGGTGTGATGGTCAAGGACTTCCGAGAGGCCGTGAACTGGGCTCCATAGTCCATCTGCTCCCAGTGGGTTAGCAACCTTGCTTTGCCCCGGTCTGCAGTCTCAAAGGGTGTCCCCTTCACTGTATGCGAGGAGATGTACATGCCCGTGTTGTGGATGAGGTTGGTGAGGGTCCAGACAACTGGGACACTCACGAAGCAGATGTTCAGTAGCATGACATGGAGAAGCCCGACGGCCAGAACGTGGGACAGCCAGACGCCACGGCTGTTCATCACCCGTGTGTTAGGGGTCACCTCGCTGTGTACCGTGCTCACATTCATTTGCTGCCCCCTCTACTGTTCGTGCGGGGCCGGAGGGCGAGGGCCCAGGAAGGGTGCCCGGGAGCGGGGGCCGCTGCTGCTTCAGCGGCTGTAACAACCCACGGCGGCCTATTCTTTTATGTTTTTATCATTTATGTTTATGAAATTTATGCTACAAATTATTGTGCAAAAACCAGATTTTTTCCCTCAAATAGTTAACCCATTGTCCTATAACTTCATTTAATTGTTTACCTTTTTCCCCTTTAAAGTGTCACCTTGTTATGTATTGAACTCCCAGCTACCTATGTTCTTCCATTTCTGACAAGTTCCATACTGTTTTATTAAAATCTTTGCAGTAAATTTTGATATTTGGTAGGAAAGTCCTCTTTTGTTCTTTTTTTCAATATTGATACACTTATTCTTGCACATTACTCTTTTATGAGTTTTAAAGTCTATTTTTCGTGTTCCAAGAAAAATCGTGTTGGGTTTTTATTGCAATTGCACCAGCTTTATTACACGTATTACTTGGGGGAGAATTAAAAGGTTGCAACATTGAATCTCCGCCTCCTTTAATATGGTGTATTCAATTCTTCTTTTAAGGCCGCTAGTAAAATTTTCCTTCAGTAGTTTTACTTAGTTGGTTATGTCACTTTCAGGCTACTGATTTTCCTCAAATGACTATTTATCCTTAGTTGCACATTTATTTTTATGAAGGAAAGATTTACTGATTAGAACAGCAAACCAAGGCACATATGCTTATCCCACATATTGTCCCTTGTATCGGCTGCTGTAGGCTTGTAGTAGTGGGTGGATTCTGTCTCACCGGTGGACTTCCCATTGGCTTGTATAAAAGAACTTCCCACCCCAATTGCTAAGTGAGGAGGACCTTACAGTTGGGGAATGGGGAATACATCTTCTTTGGTGTGTTTTACTCCTGGGTGAGCTGGGCGAGGCGCTCACACCCATGGTAGGCACATAATCAAGCACTTCTTTCCCTTTGTTTAGATTCAGGACAGAGTTCTCAGTGTTCTGGCTGAGAGCAGGTGTTGCCGCCAGCTGTTCTAGCTGAGGAGGTTCTGCCTGACCCAGCTGTCAAAGGCAGTCCTTTAGTTTATTACCCGAAATGCTGTCCTGCAGCAGCTCTGGCTTCTGTCCTTGCCAATTTCAAGCCTAGAGCTTTCCTGGTAGGAACGCTCCCCAGCTCTGCTAAAGCCTTGTTATGGCTGGTGTTGAGTTCAGGTTTTCCATCTCTGGCTTATCTGTCATTAGGATCTATTCTGCTGTTTATCTTCCAGAAAGCCGTCAACATTTCTGGTCAAAACTTTTTTTACTTTTACTACTGCTATGATTTCTCTTTATTCGTGTGGATTTATTGCCACTTTAACTAAATTTTAAATGTGTGTGGGTATGTGTAATTTTGAGGAAGCATTTAAATCAGAAATCTGAAATTAAATAAAACAAACCTGTATTTTCTCACATGCCACCTTTCCTTTATAAGAAAGGAACCTAGCTTTGTGTATGTGTTTGTAACTGGCCACCTTTCTGGACTTTTAAAAATTTCAAATGACTTCATCAGTTCATTCGATTGGGATTAAGGAGTTGCTTAGACTCAGAGTTTTATGGAGAGGAACATTTTCTTCTGAAATTGCTTCTGTCTCATCTATTTTGTGGCTCCTTTCTGGAAAAAAAAGGTACATATAAATACATGCCCAGCTTTGTATCTTTGATCCTTTCATTATTTTCTCTCTGATCCTATCTGAGTTCTGGGTGTATAGTAGACATTTATTGCAAACTGTGTATGTGCAGTAGTTACTACTGCAACTCTTGTAAAAGCAGCAATTTATGTGAAATCTTAACAAATTTTCAAAATGAATGAATCCTAAACACATAAGTAAGTGATTGCGAGGTGATTTGAAAAGGCTACAGTAGTCCTGTTTTAATCCTTTTCTCTGTCATGTTCATTTAAATGTAATTATTATTGCACGTATTCAGTCTTCTCAGTTTTTTTTCTTAAAGAAGCAAGGGAATATTTACTTGTTGAATGGTCACTCATAGGGTTCCCCAGAAGAGGGAAAATGGACCAGAGCAGACCCCTCTCTCTCCAGTCCTGCCAACGTATGAGTCCACTTGAGTGATGTGCTTTGCTGGGGGGTTGGGCATTCCCAGAAGAGGACTGTGTGACGGGAGGGATGACGGCTGAAGTGCTTTTCAGGGTAGCTGGTTCCTTTTATTGCACAGGGGAGGGCGTCTGCAGGCTTTTGGCCTTCACGTGCTCAGCATAGCCTCGCAAACTTCCTCCATGGCCAACCCGTTCCCCTTGCATATGATCGCCCCTCCTTCCAACACACAGTTCCATCCTTTTGCAAACAATGCTCTTGCCTAGATGTTTTCTGATGTTGCATTGACAGGCCTGGGCAGAGGACCAACATGGGTGCTCCTCCCTGGGCAGTCACAGAACCCAGAGGGTCCCAGGGCTCCAGGAGGAAGAGGGGTAGTGCTCTTGCATTCTGCTCAGTCTAACGTCATTCCTTATGTTAGTGGGGGAGTGAGTCAGGGTCAGGTTACGAAAATAGAATGACACCAATATTATAAAAGAGAAAAAGGTCTGGGGATTAACACTGGGGGGACCAAAAGGCAATGAGGGGTCACTGAGGGGACACAGCCATAGGAATTACAGTAAACAGCTGCCACCCCAGGGCAAGGGATGAAAAGGAAGAGGGTGGGGCTCATAGAACCACAAGAGTTGGCATATGAGGCCCTGCAGAGCTGGGGCCCAGACCTTGGAAAGGGGAGCTGTGGGGCTGGTCGTGTCTCTGATGGACGGGGTTGAGGCTGACTCTGAAAACAGCCAACACTAGAACCGGCTGCTGCTAAACCCAGCTGCCACCACTGTTGCTCTCTCTAAAGAACCATTGAAGAATGCCCAGGCAGAAAGTCCTTTGTACCTGTTCCAGCTTCATAGTTTCCCTCTAGTGACCCTTGTTGGCAGAACCTACCAGGGAGCTGCTGGCGAAGGAGAAATGTTTGCAGAGTCACAAAGGGAGGGTTGGGAAGTGAGTGAATATTCTGCATGGTGAGAGTCAGCGAGTGGCAGATGAGTGGAGGTAATCAACCCCACCTTTTGGAAATAATATTTCGGTGCGAGGATGACAAATAGATCTGTGGAAATGTTAGGGTCCAGCAATAGGTGTGTTCATATATTTGATTACTTGATTGGTTACCTGATTTGCAGTAAAGATGCCATTGTAATTCAGAGGAGGAAAGATCAGTTCTCAGCAAATGGTGCTAGAGACACTGCTATCTATTTGGGAAAAAAAAAACATGAATCGTGAACATGACCTTACACCACACATTAAAATTAAAAGCAGTTCATAGATTTGAATGTGAAAGGCAGAACAATAACACGTCTAGAATATAACAAAGGAAAATATTCATGGAGTAGGAAAGATTTTCTTAAACAAGACACAAGAAGCATTAAGCCATACAAGAAAAAAGATAAAGATAAATTGGGTTTCATTAAAATTAAGAACCCCTGATCATCAAAAGACAGAATTAATAAAGTGAGTGAGAAAGCCACAGATAGGGGGAAGATATTCATAATCCACACACCTACAAAGGACTTGTCTCCAGAGCACAGAGCTATGTAGATACATGGTATTATACCTATGCATTGATAAAGAGAAACCAGATAAGCCAGATTAAAACCACAATAAGGGCCTAGTACAAACCCAGTAGAATGGCTAGAATTAAAAGATTTGACACAAAGTGTTGGTGAGATTGTAGAGTCGCTGGAGCCCTCCACATTGCTGATGGAGTACAAATTGGGGCACCCACACTGGAAACTATTTATTGGTATCTATTGAAGCTAAACATATTTCTATCTTCGCCAGTATTATGACCTGGCAATTCTACTTCTAGGTATACAGCCAAGAAAAATGTGTGCATGTATCTACCAAAAGGCATATACAAGAATGTTCTTTGCAGCCTTAAGTCATAATAACCCCAAACTGGAAACACTATATATATATATATCCAGCAACAGAAGAATGCAAAAACAGATTGTAGAATGTTCATAAATGAATCCTACTCAATAATCAAAACCGAAGGACTGACACACACAGTAACATGGATAAATCTCACAAGTATTTTAACAGGAGAAGCAAGACCCCAAAAGGTAGACACTGCATGAGTCCATGTATGTGAAGTTAAAAACAAGCAAATATAACCAATGGCGGTAAAAGCGAAAGTCAAGGTTATCACTGGGGTCGGTATTGAACTGGGAGGAGACACAAGAGAATTTTCTGAAGTGATAGAAATATTCTGTATCTTGGTCTGTCTGGGTAGCTAAATAGGTTGCATACATAACTAAAAATTTGTCTAGATAAAATCATACTTCAAAAAAAGAAAAAATAAACCTGCAAGAGGAAAGATCATGTGTTTTGTCAGCATGTTCCTGTCCTAGCCCTTCAGTGACAATCGATAACCGTGAACGTCCCAGCTGTTTTCTGTCCTGATGAAGGCCTGGCATCTCCCAAAACAAAACCAATCAGAAATCGGGGCTCTTAGGTTGAGCTGCTTGTGTCCTGTGAGGAGTGGTGCAAGTTTCCAATTCTTTTAACTTCAGAGTTTTTTGCAAGAGAGGGCGGGGGATGGGAAGTTTGTGCATCACACCTTGGCACATACAGAAAGATGAAAAAGGCCTTACCTGTGAAGGTCTCGCAGCACAGGGAGGGTGGAGTGCACTGAGCACTTTGGAAACACGGGGGGACGTCACTGGAACACTGCACAGCCCAGTGCTGAGGGCACTGCTGTGTCGTCAAATCACCCACACACAGAAAGTGCTAAGAGTTAGCTGCTCTGATTCGAATCTCAGGGTTTTGATAAAGCCAATAGCATCTATGAACAACTGATGAAGAATCATTTGGCCTCTTTTATACTGACCAGTTTTTTTTTTAATCTTTTCTGCTGGATTGTGAGGGTGATAAATAATAGCCTGTTTCCATCCCTATACCTTGTCAGCAAGGGGCCCAGAAGATAGTCAAACCCTTGTTGGATAAGTCATGGATGTTTTGCCAGGCAAGACTGGCCTTCTAGGAAAAAGACGATTTTGACTAAAGTGTAATTAAAGAGGCCCGAGGACTGGAGGGGCCATAATTTGGAAGTCAGGGGGAAAACCCAAGGAGAGTGGATGAAGACTAATGGTATAAGGCTGTCCCCAGCGGAGTTCCTAGCATTGCCTGAATAATACATAAACCTGTAATTAAGATTTAAGATGATGCTGTGGGAAAAGTTCTTTGGGGCTAGAAGAATTCAGTATTTCTTGTGGTCATTAAAGGCAAGATAATCAATCATCTTTTCACTCTTTATTGCAAGTAGGAAAGTGGTAACTTAAACCACAAAGAAAGTGCTGAGGTATTTAGAAGGAAGAAGTGAGGCTGCTGGGGGTGTGCTAGGGGGATAGAATCTGTACTCACCAGAGCCTCGGTTACTCCCATTAGGGCCTTCACAGGGCCCTGAAGAGTTGTGACTCAGCATCTGTGTAGAAAATTGGCTTAGAGTTTTCAACTTTTTTTTTTCTTCTGAAAAGATGGTCTAAACACTTTCTGGCCTACTGATCTGCATTTTTGAGCATACATTTTAGGTTTGAGAATTTTTCATTGAAAGGCGAGACTGTCCAAGTTGGCAGGATTGAGTACTGTGAAATAATTGAGTGTTGACTTGAAATACAACCCAGTTCACCACTCTCAGGAGGGTGCAGGGGCAAACTACAGAGTCATGAGATTGGAGTTATAGAAATTAACCAGCTCCTCTACTTTTCTTAATTAATATACAAGGAACCAGAGTAAGTTGTCCTGGGTTACACAGCTAGTCATTGGTTAAGCTTGAACTTGGATTCAGGTTTCCTGGGGGTCCTGACCATTTTGCACAATGTAGCCCAACATTGGATTCACCAGAGATGCTGTTCAGTGTGAGTCATTATTGCTCTCAACAGAAGGCATTTGCAGGTGCCAGCACGTTGGGAGGCTGAGGCAGGCATGGGGCAGATTGCTTGAGGTCAGGAGTTCAAGACCAGCCTGTGCAATGTAGTGAGACTCCCACCCCACCCCATTTCTACCCAAAAAACTAGCTGGGCGTGGTGGAGTGAGCCTGTAGTCTCAGTAACTCAGGAGGCTAAGGTGGGAGGTTCCCTGTAGTGAATGTTCTCATGGTGCCACTGCTGTCCAGCCTGGGTGAAAGGCTGCGACCTTGTCTCAGGAAAAAAAAAAGGCATTTGTTGGTATCTTTATTACTTCTAATAAATAGGGATACTGGGTGTAAATGGATACAAGATAGATATCTTTTTTTTTTTTTTTAGGCTACAAGTTTAGGGAATAGAATTTTATTGATTTCCAGAAGGAAGAGCATAGAAAACGTTCTTCCTTCAGTTTGGTTTGTCTGAACGTGCTTTCATTGTGCCCTCTATTCTTCAATGGCAGTTTGGCTGCGGTGACAATGTTGGAATGGTGACACTCTCCCCTGCACATTTCCGAGATGGGATTGCATTGGGTTTTTTGGCTGTTTCTATTGTCTGTCATCAGTCTCGTTAGTGTCACTGTATAAGGAGCTGACTGGTTCACTCTGGAGTTTTCACTTTTGGTCCTTGGTTTCTTGCCGCTTCACCGCGAGTTTATGCACGGTCACTTCTGCCTGGGACTCGTGATTCCCAGGACTGAGGTTTCGTTTTCACCAGTTGTGAAAAGTCCGCAGCTGCTCTCTTTCCATATCACCTGTCGCCTTTCCTCCACTCTCCCCTTTGCCGTGGCCTTCTCTCCTCCTGCCCAGCTTACCCCCACTTCCACGGTCGGCACCCCTACCCACGCCCCTCCCAGCCTCCACCGTTTCTCCCCGTCTTTCTTTCGATTTTCTTCTCAGGTTTCTAATCTCCGGCTCTATTTACGCCTCGTGTTCATTGCCGAAGTTCTGTGTGTTAATTCAATAAGCGCGTCTGTCCTTTGCTTTGATGGCGGGAGGACGTTCTCCGGACCCACTCCTGACTGCATCCCGAGGGGATCCCGCCCAGGGGCCCGGCTCTGAGGGCCCTCCACCCGCGCCCCGCTGGCCCCAGGCTCGTGCTGGCCTCCAGGTGGCTGGTAACACGCAGCTCCTCGCCACCACGCTCCATTTCCTGCGCTCCCAACGTTTCCGCTCCCATTTACCGCTTCACGCGCAGGAGAGTGCCCGGGGAAGGCAGGATCGGAGGCCGAGGGGATGCGTCCACAGACCAAGGGACCCCAGGGCGGCCAGCGCAGCCCCAGAAGGGGGGGAGAGCCCGGAACAGACTCAGCCCGTGTGTGCTGCTGCAACCAAGTGCTGCGGCTGGGTAATGCACAAAGAACAGAATGTATTCCTCACCGTTCTGGAGCCCGGGAGGTCCAAAATCAAGGTGCCAGCAGGGTCCGTGTCTGTGAGTGGCATGGTCTCTGCTTCCAGAATGGCGTCTACTGCTCCTCCTTAGGGGAGCAGCACTGGGTTCTCAGAGGGTGGGAGGAGGCAGAGGGCTGGACACCGCTTTTCTAAGGGCCTTAATCCCATTCTCGGGGGAGGATTCCTCTTGGCTTAATCACCTTTTCTTTTCTTGGAATTTTTGGCCAGGGCTGGGTTTGAACCTGCCACCTCTGGTATATGGGGCCGGCTCCCTACTCCTTTGAGCCACAGGTGCCACCCAGCCTAATCACCTTTCAAAGGCCCTACCTCTTAATGCCATCACCCTGGCCATTTAATTTCGTCTAGGTTCCAGAATTGTGAGATGACAAATTTCTATCGTTCCGCAAATACCAACTTGTGGTATTTTGTAATGGCAGCCCTAGCAAACTGATATAGGTAAAGTTGATAGGTAAACAGGAAGAAAGGTAATGGGAAGATTGGTAGGTAGGTAGTTCTAATGGGGATTAAACTGAGGAGGAAACAGGAGCGATGGAGTTGGGGCTGTGTGCTTATAGATGAGAATGGATGCTAAGCCCCTGTGGAAGTGCAGTTTGCAAAGTCTCTCCCAAGTCATCTGCTCTGACTTGCATTAATAGAAGAACCCCACAGACGACCTTGGTACCAAAAGGCCTATGACACAGCCTTATTTGCCTGGGTAACACCTGCCTTCGACCTCCTTGCCCAGTTCAAGGGTTGAGAGAAGAAAGGTTTGCGTAGAGGTTACTTTGGAGAGAGCTGTGCTGTGAACGCTCCTTTCCTCCAGTAGGCCCTGTGAGGGTGGTATCCACAGGCGCACTTGGGGATGGTGCACAGGTGCACTAGACTTCAGTGAGGCCTGATGGACCTGCAGAGGGGCAGTGGAGCAGCAATGTCCATTTCCTCAACACTGTTAGAAAATCGTTACTAAAACCCAGGGGACGGAGCCTTCCTTGGTTTGGGTTACTGGTGGAAGCAAGCATTCAGGTACCGCCCTTTGGTACGTGCTGAGGAGCGGAGCCAGCCGATATTGACGGAGCCCTGGGGGGAGCAGGTGTGAGGAGGCAAACTTACTGTTTCCCAGTAGGGCTGGCTCCCACGAAGCTTGACCTTCTAAAGCCAGTGGCTTCTGGGTTTGGGATGGCTGCCCTCCTGTTGTGGGGACGCTCTCCTTTATATCTTCTCTACATTATAGAACTCTCTGGGGACTTCTTGTAATTTCTAGATAATTTGGTTGTATCTGCTTTAACCAGAGAACTAAGTTGCTGGGGGAAATTAAATAAGGAAAAAGAGTCCGGAGTCTGTTTTCATCTCATTAAGCACTGGAACTCCCCACAGGATGGGGCTGAAATTGGCCCAAATCTTATTCATTCTTGACTTGTTCTTATTCCAAGCTAATTTCAGCCGAGATTTTGATTTTTGATTCTGTCCCCGTGTTTATGATGCCTTTCCTGCCTGAGGGTCTGGAGCGGTGTCTTTATTTTCTTGGGCCCTTTCTCAGTTTTTGCATCTTTGCCTTATTCTGCTTCAGCATTCCTTGTGCAGGGCCCCCCACCCTCTAGGAACCACGCCCTGGCTGAGGGCCATAAAATGAAGACCCCACTAAGCATGCAGGATAAATATGAAATTCCAAAGTATGGCACCAAATCACCTTAGAAATGTCAAGAAACAGTTCCGTGATCTTCGACCCCTTGCCCACTTCAAGGGTTGAGAGAAGAAAGGTTTGCACAGAGGTTACTTTGGAGAGAGCTGTGCTGTGAACGCTCCTTTCCTCCAGTAGGCCCTGTGAGGGTGGTATCCACAGGTGCACTCGGGGACGGTGACATGCCGGGCAGTGCCTTTGGGAACCACTGCACATGGGTGTGACTCCAGCCCAGGAAATCCAGGAGGAGAACGGCCAGTGCACTACGCCCTTGCACTTGGCCTGCCCTCCCAGGATTCAGGGCACACGTGTTCAAGTGTGTTCTGAGGACCCGGTACGGGCCACAGAGGGGGGAGAGCAGCTGGCTTGGGGTTCTCAAAAGGACTGTCTTGAGGGACTGAAACAGCAGGCCCGGGGAGGGGACACACTGGGGGCTAAGTAAGAAGTCACAGGGCACGGTTGGCCTAGAACGGTGCAAGCTGCAGGAGCGTGACCCTCACGGTGTGAGTTCTCGTGGTGTTGGGAAAGAGTCTATTAAAGTTGAAGGAAACCAAAGCATTTCTCCCTAAAATACGGGGGATTTGAGGTAAGGTGAAGGGTTAAAGCAGAGGGACACCCCATGCCCCTTCCCTGCCTTAATCAGCTCGGAGACCACCGTGAGCTGGGGCTAGGTGTGGGCTTCACTCGCCCCCCACGTCTTCCCGCCTTCTGGAGATACTCTCCTCTTTGGTCACTATATTGCATTTAGGGCTCTTGGATAAAATACTGTTGAAGCAAGGCCCCTAAGCCACTGCTTTGAGAGAGAGATACCCTTGACCCAAGGCCTGCCCTCATGGTGGGCCCAGCCCGTGTTACTCATCTGCCGGTTTGCTTTTGCTGATCCGACTTGTGCTTTTAGGAGAGTGTCTCAACTAAGAACCCAAAAAGCAAAGGAAAGGAAATTCGGTTTTCTCTCTTGCCCAGTATTCCATGAATGTGAGAAAGCTTTGGTTTTAGTACCTGCGGGTTCAGAGGGCACAAGGCTCACTCAGAGCGCGTGCAGGTGAGACCTTCCCTGAGACCTTTGGCCCAGGGCACTGGGAAGCTCCGGGGCGTCCCTGTGTCACTGCAGTCTCCACAGCTTCCTGGTGGTGCTGCCAGCCTGGCGCCAGCCCCGGTGAGGGAGGGGAGAAATGGTGGTTAAGTCAAGTTCGTAGTGCTGATTTACTGCCGGGCTGAATAGCCTGATTTCTCAAGTGTGACTCCGTGTGTGAGACCGAGAGAGAGACTACAGTGACCCTGGGACTGTCTGTTTGCTAAAAGAGGAGGAAAGTGATGGGTTTGACCAAATCTTCACGCGGGGGCAAGACAAACTTTTCCTACTGAATGCAACTTCAAGGGACAATGAGACACTAAATAAAGTTGTTTTGATTACTTCACGTGGTGTGTTACCCCCCGGGAATGGTGCCTCTTTCAAGGGCAACACTAGAGAGATGCTCTCTAGAGACTTTGGGGTTGGAGGAGGAAGGAGGAAAAGGCTTTCATGGCCATAAAAGATAAGGGTTTTTCAAGGACTACTTATGGGGTTGCAGGTTTCCATGACTACTTTCTGCTTCATAACAACAAAAGAAATGAGTCTGTGGTAACCGGGCACTGATCTCGTTGGTGGGTCATGATGAGTGGTAGCAGCTAGCTGTCATTCACTTGCACCGAGTGCTGGCATGGATTCTGCACAGCACTACACAGCAGAAGGCCACCGTTCTCAAACTGGACCCTGGAATGCGTGAAAAATGTGAATTTCTGAGCCCTACCCCCCGGCATCTGACTCAGAAACTCAGAAGCTGGGCCCAGTAAGCTGTTTTTGTTGTTGTTGTCAACTGAGCTGGAATGCCACGGCCTCAGCATAGCTCAGAGCAATCTCAAACTCCTGGTTCAAGCAATCATCCTGCCCCAGCCTCCTGAATAGCTGGGACTATAGGCATCAGCCACATGTCTGACTAGTTTTTCTGTTTTTAGTAGAGATGGGATCTTGCTTAGCTCAGGCTGGACTCAAACTCCTCAGCTTGAGAGATCAAGATCATCCTGCCTCAGCCTCCCAGAGTGGTAGGAATACAGGTCTGAACCTGGCTTTGTATGTTAACAGGCTTTTCTGATAATTATGTCCTACAGTTTAAGAACCACTGTCACAGAGATTAAGCTTTTGGGCTTTGGTGCTAAATAGCTCCCTCTTGGATCTTGGCTCTGTCATCACAACTGTGTAACTTTGAACAAATTCCTGAATTTCAACATTTTTTGCTAATCTGGAAAATGAAGATAATAATTTTTATTCTTCATTAGGCTAGTGTCAAAATTAAGTGAGATTTAAAATAATTGCAAAGCCCTTTAGTGCAGTCTCTCGAAAATAGACTTATCAAATCCTCCCCTAAAGGTTATGAGTTGGGATTATTATTCCTTTATATGGTTGCCAGGTACAACAAATAAAAATACAGGATGCCCAGCTAAATTTGAATTTCAGATAATAAATTGTGTACTGCTGTGTTTTTCTTTGTGCTTAGCTGGTAGTGCGTGAGCTATGCTTCCTACTAGAAAATTACTTATCGTTTAAGTGAAATTCAAATTTAACTGGATGGCTTTTATTTTGTTTGGTAATTCTGTTCTTAGGATACAGATGAAAACTGAAGCTGAGACAGGTTGAGTCATTTGTCCAAAGTCATAGGGTCAGAGAGGAAATTGGGATGGGAGCCCAGGGGTGTCCCAGTTCAGCGCCAGATTCTTCCTCCTTATTACAAACCCTCATCCTGGGCAATTTGTGGAACCAATGAATTCTCTGGAAGGACTAATTTTCTTCTGTTTTAAAAACTGATATAGGAGTTGTGGGCAGGTAGGTACAAAGGACTCTGTGATGCTGCATTTTCTTATGTATTTCCACAGAACACTTTGACCTTCCTTAGGGGAACACAGGGAGAATCCGTACATTACTCTATGCAGTTTATAGCAGAGTTTAGCACGTGTGGTATTTATTAAACAGTTTTCTCTCTCTCTCTCTTTCTTTTGAAGTCATCCTTAGATGTTTCTAAAGAAAACTTTTTTCAAATTATTCAAATGATTTGTTGGTAAGTTGAAAAATACTGATAAATGAAAATAAATTTTCTTTGTTCAAGTGTACAGAATGGTTTGTGATTTATCTTGCTTAGTCACAGAAATCAGATAGTTTTGTCTTGATTTAAAAACATACTTGGATCTTTTTCTGTACCTCACACATGAAAAAAAAAACCAAACTTGCTGAGTCATCATTGAAAATGTTCATTTCTTTCCCCATTTTGTCCTCCATTTAAGAAAAACTCCTCAGGACGGTGAGTCTTTGAAAGGAATGAAATATGTTAACATAAATATGAGATGAGAAGGGTGAAGGGAAGGATAATAAGGCTAATAAAAATATGTGCCACTTTGGCACTTTTAAATTAATGGGCAGCTGATTTGACTACCTACTTAGGAATTCACTCATTACCCAAAATGGCAGAGGTTGCACAGACTGTGGCTTTCTTCAAATTGTCAGCAGCAACCACTGCGAATACCCCAGAAACACAATTAGCACAGGGCTTGCTCTGCACCCAGGACTTTGCCAGTGCCAGGGTAAAAAGATGCTCCAGCTGGATAAAATCTGACTCCTGCCCAAGTGTTTACAGTTGCTTTGGGGCGGGGGCAGGACTCAACCATCTGAAGTGAAGCAGGAGGAACAATTTAAGATGGTGGATTGTCAATGCCTTGCTGGATGGCTCAGATTATAGAAGTGCATCTTGTAACTTCACTTTTTCCCTGTGAATGCAACCGGATGCTAGCGTGCTTGAATACATGTGGGTGCTACTTAAATCGATTGGTTAAAAGCCTCCTTTGTAGTCAATCTCCTTCATCCATTTTATAAACCATGCAGGCACACATTCATGGCAACCTTTTCTCTTATGAGAAGAGTTTAAAAAAAAAAGATTGTAAGGACAATTTTAATTTCTACACTTTAGGACTTCTGGCAAAATAGTTGACTATGTATTTATGATAACTTGATTAATACATTGAAAAATATGTACATAAAATGAGATTAATTTGGAAAATGTTGCTTTTATCTGGGCTCATATTTGTCCAGAGTACAACACTTTCACTTCTGCCTTAGTTATTAATGATACCTTTCTGAACCTATGTTTGATGCTTCCTGTGGACGCTTTGTCTCAGGTCAATGAGTACCCATGGGTACAACATTTACCCATGTTATTTTTAGTACTTTCCCCAGTATACAATTGGGGTCTCTACAATGTGACCCCTCATTATATTGCATTTTAAGTGTTCTTTCAGAAGTTTATTTACAAGACATCTAACTGAATCAGTGTAAAATACATTATTTTCCCCCTTTTTACCAATTCTCTTAGCAGCTCACTGTTACACCTTATCTGTTACACGTTACAAATGAAGGTTGACTGACTTGATGTCAAGTTCATGTGTTGTGGCAGGACTCCAGGGTTCAAATAAATACTACGCTTCTTTTCCCACATTTCTCAGCCCCTTTGCAATTGGATGAGGTTCAGTGAGGAGTTCTGGCCAATGAAAGTTGAGAGACAATGATTGTATCTTTCTAGAGAAGGCAGGGAGAAGTACCCAAGCAAGTTTCCGGTGAGAGCAGAGCACACCTAATGAGAATAAGATGGAGTCAGTCAGGCCAGCCGGACACGGCACAGCTGGTCTGGCTGGTTTAGGTCCCTGACCTTCCCCTCACGTCTTCCATCCTTATTGTTTTGTAAATCCAGCTTTCATCTAAAAGTGTATATTTTGAGTAGTTTAGGGCAATTGATTTAGGAGATCAACTTTTAAATTAAAAATGTTATTTTGGATCATGGTTTATACCAATGATTGTTTATTATGGATCATGGGTTATGCTGATTATTGTTGTTTAAGATAAAGGTTAATTATTATTTAAGATAAGCATCAACATGGTTGTTGCTTTGAACTTTTATGTATAAAACTGTAGTTTTGGAAATGGAAGAGCAGAAAAGTCTTGGAGAGGCTACTCTCACTGTTCTCCAGAATTGCTGGCCTTCTGATAATAAAGCTGGTTGGATCTATCCCTGTCTCTGTATATTGGCTAGCCAGTGCCAGGCAGCTAGACCCTCTTCACCCAGTGACACTAGTACTATTGTGACAAGCCACCGGCTCTGCACGGGGCAGTTATAAGACGGTGGAGCCTTTCTTGTCCTGGAGTCCCGAGTGACTATGTGGAACTGAGCTCTACTACCCCACGAGGGACAAGTACTGTGAGGGAGAAACAATTTGTATGAAGCCACAGGGACACTGAGTGAATTTGCTCCACAGCATGGTCTTTCCTACCCCCATGGATTTTGCCTTTTCTAAACAAATAAAATAATAAAGAGAATGTTCGATTATACAAACTATTGAGTAGAATAGGATATCAAGTCATTTCCTTTTTAGTAAAGAGTAGGTTGAGAATATATCTCACCTTCTATTTGGCATTTATGTCTCTTGCTGAACCAGGTTGACAGTTTCTTTAAGGTCATGGTGAAGGTTAGGACACCCTATGGCAAAACATATAACCTTGGCATTTGAGAAAACAACAAGACCTAGCAAGGTCACTTCTGACCTTCCCCTGCCCTTCTTCCCTGAAATAGTCCGTACAACTGAGAAATAATTTTTTTGATCCTTCCCTGAACTAGGTCATAAGAACCTCATGTAAGAGGTGTCCACTCTACACCTGGAGAAAATGAACATCTTTCTTCTCAAAAGCACAGAGAGGCTGTGAGGAATCTGAACCAACAGGCCTTGCTGAGTTCCCTCCAGTTTGTTACGGTTAGGTCATATCCCCTTTTTCCTGTCATACTTCCCCAGAAACTGTTCACTGTTCATCAAACCTAGCATAAAAATATATAAGTTTTCTTGTGCTTTGATCTTTATTTCCAAAAGCTCCCATGTCATATAAAACTTGTATTACATAAATTAGTATGTCTTATCATGTTAATTCATTTTTTGTTATAGGATATAGTGATGGGTGAGCAAAAAAAAATCTTCCTATTCTAGCTGTAATTTCTTTAAAGTGCCCAGAATTACTATCTTTTAAATTGGCAAATTATTATTTATCCCATTCAAAATGATATTGATACCGATGCCATTTCTATCATGACCACTATTTTTTAGATGGCAAACAACATCAACAGATGACCACTGTATTGTCCTTTAGAGCTAGGATATAATGAAATACATTTGTGGTCTTCCATTTCCTAATAAAAGTTCCTAAAGCCCTTGGAATCTTGGGAATGATGAGTGTCTTTTTTATGCTAATGAGATGACTGGTGCATGGGGGCTCCTAGGTGGCTTTAGGATAAAGCTGATCACCAGAAGACCAAGGTGTGGCTTTCAGCCCCGCCCCCAACTTCTGGAGAGGGGAAAAGGGCAAGGTGTTGAAGGTTGAGTTGATCATCAATGGCCATTGATATAATCAATCATGCTTGTGCATTGAAGTCTTCATAATCCCAAAAGGCAGGGTTTGGGGAGCTATCTGCTATCTGAACATGTAGAGGGGCCTGGAGGGCAGTGTACCTGGAGAGGGCATGGAAGCTCGGTGCACTTTCCCATGTGCCTTGCCCTGGGCATCTCTTCCATCTGGCTGTTCATGTGTACCTTTGTGATATCCTTTATAATACATGGGTAAGTGTAAGTAAAGTGTTTCCCTGAGTTCTGTGAGCTGCTCTCACAAATTAATTGACCTTGAGTTGGCAATCATAAGTAGCCCTGTTTATAGATGATCTGTCAGAAGCACCTGAGAATTGCAATTGCCATTTAAGGAGAGGGGCAGTCTTGTGGGACTGAGCCCTTAATCTGTGGGATATGAACCTTTCTCCAGGGAGACAGTGTAAGAGTTAAACTGCAGGATACCTGGTGTCCACTGGAGAATTAGTTGGTGTGTGGGGAAGTAACCTGGTCATGTTTGGTGTCAGAGTATTGAGTCCTCAGTGAGTGAGAGCAGGAAAGAACGCCTCTGGATTTTTACTCATGTATTTTAAAAGCAGAATTAGTATCAGGCTCTGAAAAATAACAGTCTTTGTATCACTGGCATTGAGATCCATCATTTTCTCAGGGGTCTTCAGAAACATTTTTCCAGATTCACATAGGCTCAGAATTTGGTAGCCAAATACCAAATCATGATTAAACTAGCCCAAGACATAGTTCTGTTTGTACCAAAGACGTTGTGGGACCAGATAGCAACACCTTCTTTGTGTAGCCAAGCCTCTTCTCCCACACAGGTTACTCCCCGAATGTCCCCACCCACCGGCCACTTGTTGCCCCACTCCACATTTGCTCTGGTCTTCTCCCACATGAGCACCTTCTGGCCCACAAAGCCACCAGCAGCAGGCATTTCTCTACCAAGAAGGGAGCTCTGTGCATGCTTGGGGATTGTCTCCACTGTCCCCCAAACTCTTTTCTTCTTCTTCTTTTTTTTTTCTGCAGTTTTTGGCTGGGGCTGGGTTTGAACTCGCCACCTCCGGCATATGGGACTGGTGCCCTACTCCTTTGAGCCACAGGCGCTGCCCTAGTCCCCCAAACTCTTAATGCTTGATTTTTTAGAGGTAAGGTACCTTCCCAGCTTTGAGGCACACTGTGTTGTTTGGACAGTAAGTCACACAGCACATTTCTAAACAATATTCTATAGTATAGTCTTCAACCTCCTGATAACAGGGGGTCAAACCCAGGAGGCTGAAAGAGAAACAGAAAGCAACCATCCTCTTCATCCTCCCCTCCAACTTCGTCTGGTTGAAAGTCCCTGTAAGAAAACCAGCTCCCCTCAATTGTAACACAGTCTGACACGCCCTGCACTGGCGGTCACTCCAGGGGTGTGTGCGCATGCGTCTGCGTGTGTTTGGCAGGTGGAAGCCCTGCCCGCCCGCAGAGGCTTCACTCCCCTGAGTCTTCTCCCTCCATAGGGCCTTGCAATTGTGTCAGAAAGGCTGGGCTGCGTCTCGGAGGACCCTTGAAATGGACTGATCCTTGTCTTTCAAACTAAACCAAATATAGAGTTGGTAGAAGTCTGAAAAAGAAATGGTTACTTAATTTTTAAAAATCTTTTGTCAAAAGGTGGAACTAACCCATGTGTCCATGAGCACATGGATGGACGAGCAGGATATGGTGTCCACTGGGAATACTGTTTGCCCAGAAGGTGGAATGAAACTCTGATACTCACCTCAGCGTGGAGAAACCCTGACAATATGCCGCATGAAAGAAGCCAGACACAAAAGGACAAATACTGTATGATTCTACCTAGATGAGGAAGCTGAAAGAGGCTAATTCATAGACACAAAAGGTAGAATAGAAGTCACTGGGAACTGAGCGGAGGGGAGGAGTGATTGTTTAATGGGTATGTAGTTTCTGTTTGAGATGATGAAACTGTTCTAGAAGTGATGGTGGTGGTGGTTGCACAGCCTTGTGACTGTACTGAATGTCCCTAACTATGCACTTAAAATGACTAAAATAATACGGTTTATGTTATGTATGTTTTATCGCAACAACAACAAAAAATAATCTGCAAAGATTCTAAGAGTAAATGCATTCTCATAGAAGGTAGCCCCGAGGATTGAAGGAAGCTTACTCGGTTTTGCTAGATTATAAACTGCTTGAGGACAGCATCGCTGTCTTTGGAAGTGTCATGCTCTCCATTGCACATGGTAAGACACAGTGAGTCGCAGCTGAATTGAATTAGATGATGACCTACAGGATTTCTCAATTTAATTCATTCTGTAGGAGAGGAGTAAGTGGATTTTCTGATCAAATGCAGGGGAGTGCTTAAAAGGCTTTTTCTGGGGGAACAGTTTGTACAGCTTACCAATGTTTGACTGCAACCTGGCTGCTTGAAAAGCTTGGACGGGCGCCAGGCAAAGCAATAAGAGAGAACTGTTAAGGTTGAGGGGTGAGTGATCGGGATTCAATCTCATGTGCGGCTCTGGCAAAGGGATGTTCAAAGGTTAATAGCACAAAGATATTGGCTTTGAAAAAGAACATTCTTTGAAAGAATCCAAAAGAATGCAGGAACAAACTTGATTGGAATTGATTTACAGAACCTTGACTATGTGGAAAAGGAGACAAGTGGAGACCGCTTATGACGGGCAATATTCTTCTTTCCCTGCTGGGAAATACAAGTGGCAAAGTCAGCCAATGTTTACGGCAGCTGAAGTTTCCCAAAAATTTATTCAAAAAGATTCTTTTCTTGGAATCGTCCCTTTGACACAAATGATAGCTCTACATGCAAAACGAAAATAAAAAAAAATATTCTTTTTCTGGGAACTTACCCTCTTAGGGGAGTACGATACAGCAACTAGATTTTGTAGATGGAAATATCATCTTATAATCGGAATTTAACCAAGTAATAAGTTCCATTTTAGGTCATTACTTACAAGTCATACACAAGCATTCTCACTCCTAAAAATTCCACCATTGACCCAAGTACATAGAGTTGAAATGAACACATCCTCCCTCTATCCCATTTTCTCTAACAGTGGGCTAAGATTGAAATGCACTCTTGTAAAAGATTCCCTTATGTTTGCCCGCATATGTAAATGGAGAAATAGCTTTTATTTTTCTTAAATTTTTAATGTAAACTATCAAATTCTTTTTCTGAAATCTACTTTTTGTTGGAGATTTCGAGAGTGGGGGAGTGACTGAGAGAAGGAACACAATTCCTCCTTGTGTAACCAGGAGTTGCCTGCCTTACCTGGATATTTATGAGAACTGAACTTCAAACTACACATGTGAAGTGTGAATGTTTATGTGACCATAATGCAATAGGAAAAAAAAATATTACCTCTGCACCTAGGAGTCTCACCACTTCAAAGTCACATCTTTATGCTTACACACAAAAGGCACAGGCAACTCACTTGTTTTTCTTTGTCTGGCTGATACCTTGAGAAATGAACACCTTTTGTGTAAGTGTAAAATTCTGCATTTTTCTTCATCCTCTGTTCATTGAAGTGTGGAATCACAGTTAGTTGAATTAATTAGAACTGTCCAAACTAGAACATGCATAATATTAAAGCCAGATATTTTAGAGATCGAAAACTTGGAGGCAATTAAAACTAGCTACAGAATTCTCATTTCAATCATAACCCTCAAATTAGAACCGAGCTGTACATATTGTATAGTGGGTAAGGAAGAGAAGGGGCATTTCTTCTTGAATTATTTTTAATTAATGTGTTACAGATTAAAAACATGTCCCATTAGTTTTATAGGTCTTTGCATTTTACTTGTAAAACACCCTGCTTTCTGCTGTGGCTTGTTTTGTCTGTATGAGCCATTCTTTTTGAAGAGTGGTCTGTAGACATACAGACCATTGCTGCTGCGTCACCCTCTGCAAGAGTCTCCCCACCTCGGACCATGGAGACTCCCCAAGTTCATACCTCACTCTGGATCTCAATCTTCTCCAGAGTTCAAAAGGGCCGACTAGAGGTGCAGAAAGAAGGCTCAAATGTATTTGGGACTTGATTCCTACTCATACCACATCAGCTCAATTTTCCATTAAAGCATCTCTGCATCAGGCAAAATATAAATGTCAGTAGTCTGTGAGTGTCAGTTCGCTTGCCTTCCTTTTTCCTACTTCTTATGATTCCAACAGAGCTGGTTTCCAACTTACTGTGCCCGATTTTTTCTAAACAAATGTTCATTGTTAATGTTGAGTATGATTATTTTTAATAGCTTTCAAGATACACCGTATCCCCCAGCATTTACTAAAGGCCTACTTTGTATAAACAGCTCAACATTTTTCTAATATTTTTTGCTAGAGAATAATGCATACCTTATACCTTTGGCTTTGGACTTGAACAGAACCAGATAAGCAAAGAGGTTTGGTTGCAGCAGGTGACTGGGTGTTTATGGCTTTCTTTTTTGTCTCTTAGCCAAATCTACTTGTCACCAAGGGAGCTGATTCTTGATGAGCTGATTTAAAGCCAAGGTTTAGGAGGCTAGACTGAAAGTCAGATGAAGCAGAACAAGTAACTTGCTAATGATCTGCACATATGGAGTTTTATAGCTTCCAAAATATATCTAATAGCTCTAGATTTTGTAAGCCGCAGTCTAAAGGATGATAGCAAAACTAACTTGGATGGCAAGACGTGAAGACTGTATTGAACTCAGTAGGTTCGGAAGTGTCTGAAAATGCAAATTGCTAATGCATTTGTTAACGAGGTTGCTATTTTTAAAGGCACACTAATGAGGCTAATCTATTTCATAGCACAAGGTACTTCCTTGTTATTGCTCTTTCTCTTCTTTATTTTTTTCCTTTTTATCACTTTCTTCTACTAACACATTGTTTTTTCTTTTGGTAGGCTCCACTCAAATACTGTAATCGGGCTAGAAGGATAGATTAGGAAATGTGCACGGTTCTCCTAAGCTGGTTATTTATAAAGAGTCGTCAGGGATCTCCCAGCTGGGTTCCCAGAGGTGATGCTGTCCACATCATATTTGGAAAGGCTCGGGTAAATGCTATTACAATCATAGCATCAAAGATCACTGACCACAGATCATCGTAGAAGATACACTCATAATACAAAGTTCAAACTATTGTGAGAATTACCAAAATGTGACCCCCCCCCAAAAAAAAACCACAAAATGAGTACACACCACTGGAAATATGGCGCCAATAGATGCACTGAATTCAGGGTTGCCACAAACCTTCAATTCGGAAACATCCAACATCTGTAAAGTTCAATAAAGTGAAGCACAAAAAAATAAGGTATGCTTGCACATAAAAAAATATTCATCGCTAAATTGTTTATATCATTAAGATATTGGAAGCAGCCCAATAGGGGGTTGGTTAAATAGATTTCGGTACATCTATACTATTGAATATTATATAGCTGTAGGAAGAAAGAGGAAACTTTCTTCACAGGAAAACTTTGGAAGGAAGGAGACACTCAGTCTGACACTAAGAACAGAAACCATACCTACGGTCACTAACATGACTGCTTTTCCACCATCACCATCACCATTTCTTTACTCTTCTGTTCTGCCCAAGCAAATGGTTTGATTGTTCATGATAGGAACCTCTACCAACTCCTCATTGGACAGGATCAGCAGTTTGTCTTTTTATATTCTTGGAATCCTTTGGTCTCAAAAGCTCCACCTTGATTTCATCAATCCTGAACTGTCGTATTGTGATTCTTATTTGGTTCTCGTGAAGTCCCTACTTTGAAAGACACACCTTAAACCACCCTTGCAATTCCAATAAATTTCTACTTTACTTTATACCATCCAAGACACTACTAAGCTGATGTGAAGTTGCAAGCTTGTCTTATCAACAAGCAGTGTTGGTGATATTTGGGCCATCAGCTTTTGATATAATGAGGAGAAGTGGGTACCTGTTTGGTGGGTGTATGTGCATAAGAGAACTAGACAAACGATGGAAGAAGGTGGAGAAAAGGTATAGTTTGTCTTACCATTTGTATTTTTCTTCACTGAAAATATTTTATACTGATGAATCGTGTGAATCCATTATCTATTAAAAATTAAATGAAAGTAAATATTTTGTATGAATACAAGTATGAAATAAAATAGGGGGTTAATTGTTCCTAAATTTCTTTTTAACACTGTGATTATGTTATAATTTTATATTGTTCACTGATAAACTGATTTCCAAAATTGGTGCAATTTCAGATATGACTGAATAGTTTATGTATCTATTGGTGATGGGGTAGCTTTCCAATGCCCAGTGCATTAATTCACAGGTGTTTCTCATGCTGATTTCAATTAACATTTGTCAGAGCTAAAAATACCAATTTTAGCCAGAGCACAGCACTATCTTGACAATATCATTTTCAACATTATGACTTTTTGATGCAGACTTGTGGTTTTAATTGGAAAACCAATTACTTTACAAACTATTCTTCTCCTGCCCTTTAGCATGATTTTTATCAAGACTCCCATATTTTTGGAAGATTATAAAGATGATTATGATTTGAGACTGTCAGAAGAATCTGGTATGTCCTGGAGAGAATTATGGGTCACTTAGAGGACTCAGAGGATATTCTCAGGTCCTCAGCTGACTGGAGTTTAAAGATGTGTTGTTGTAGTTAAAAAGGTAGAGTGACATTTTAAAAAAGAAAATTGGCGTAAAGAAAAAGAAACAGGTATTTGCAGAAGCGGGGAGAATGAATAGCACAACTGACTTCAGTAGGTTTTTGAAAACAGGATTATAGTTTTTTTACCTTTTTTTTCCTTTAAATAACAGTTTGAGGGAAAGGACTAGATAAAAAAAGAAAGAAGTGCTACCCAGCGATGGTGTGCTTGCTATGGGGGACGCAGGATGGAAAAGTAAACTTGAGTTCCAAAGAAGGATACATTAGGCACAGATAAAGGAAAATAAGCCCCAGATCATTTATATTTTGTCTTTATCCACATCCTTTAGGAACATCCTTTTCACTTTATTAAATTTGACTGTGAAAAGAAAATATTAATTTTCAAAGTATTGTAGCATAAATTTACATTTGCATAATAATACCATTTGAATGACATTTACAATTTATCAGGAGCTCTCAAATACATTCTTATTCCTGATATTCATTGTTCTTTATGTATGGCACGTTGAGCAAAGAATATATTCTCTTATTTTCCTTAATGATATTTTTTCTTCCACTTAATTAATATTATTTGACGTGTACTTACATCTTTCAGATATAAGTAGTTCTCTCATCACTCAACATTAAACCAAATTACATATTCAAGTGCGTTTTTTTTTTGAACTGTTGTCCATCTGTTAAATGCACCCTTAGCTGCATCAATTTAATTCGTTGCTGACGAACCTTTCTTTCTACTCAGAATAATTTTGGTTTTTCTCTGTAAATTGACAAAAGCTGACAGCTTTATATTGGCATGTGGGATTGAAGTTTTCTAAAATGTAGGTGTTAAATTTTCCTTTGTGGTTAGATTGGAATTCTCTGTATCCTACCCTTGATTCTGATAAAACCGTGGAGCACTAGGGCCCCATACTTTTAACAAAAGAATGCCCACTGCTAGTCAGGTCTGAGTACACCTGCAAGGCAGGCGTGCAGCAGGCCAAGAGGACATTTGCATGCAGGACCGAGGTGACTGCTGGAGCAGAACTCCTCATCCTAAGGGAAGGAAGAACTTGACTTCTACTTAGAGGCTACACATCACCTTTTTCCACTCTGCCCTGTGGATGTAGAGCTGCTGCTTCTATGGTAGGAGAGAGGCAGATATGTGTAAAAGCTGCCAGATACACGGCCCCAGGTTACCAAGCAGCTCTGGTCCTTGGCAAGGTGGTGCCAAGTGGCGGAAATGTCTGGTGTTGCGTAACTGAGGTGGCAATGCCCCGGTGGTCTCTGTGGTAGTGATTAAAAGCCGAAGCAGTATTTATGTGGTGGTTAACAGGACCTAATCCCCGACTTGGTGAGAAAGTGGTGTTTCTGGGAAATCCATGTGGGAGACTTTGCAGGGAGCAGAAGTCCTGTATTGGCAGGTGAGGGCTTTGAGGACTACACTAGTTAAGATGGGTTTATTGTGGTGAAAAGAAAATTCTTTAGATGATGTCCATTTCTTTGTTGGGAGGTAGGTTGGGCTGATTTATGTTAGTCTGAAAATTAGAAAGATTACTGAACAGGAATCTTGCACTAACCGGATTTGGTAAATGAGTTACCCTAATTAACACTAGCTTTAGTGCTAGGCGGCCACAGTCTTTACTTTGCCCATTATTGCCAATGAAGAGTTGCAGCTCATCCTGAGTGATCTCAGCAGAGACAGCAGTCAACTCCCAGGAAGCTACAGAAGAGTAATGTGGTTTCTTAAGGGAATATTTAGAGAAATTCAATTCACCGACCTAGGGCGTTCACAGGGATTTCCACCAAGACAACTCCAGTGGGGGAAATCATTAACTGTTCTTCAGGTGCAGGCAAGAGACCCTGATTCTGACTAATGTTAATAGGAATTATACTGCAAATGCTGTCGGAACAGCTTCTGAACGTTTACGGGTTTAAAGAACACAGGGTCTCTTAAAGTGCAGACTTTTCACAACTTCACAACTTGAAGTCTTCAGCTCTTAAAAAACGGCACCTGACTTTTATACCCGTGGGAATAGGTGTTCAAATCACCAAATATTTGTTGAATGAATGAGGAGCTGTTGATTCCTGAGGGTTTATTCCAACTTTATGATTTGTAAATCTTAACAAGATGCTTATCTTTGCTGTCTTCGTCTTAGCAAATTTCTACTCCTCAGGAGCAAGGCTTTGTGTTGGCGGATTTAGGTGGTGGTGCACTGGTGCTTGCAGCTAGAGGTGGACTAGATGGCAGTGATATTGACTCCACTGCTGTCACTGGTATTTTCCTGATCAAACCTAACTTCTAGGCACTTCTAACCACCTATGGTCCAGAGGGCTCCACCTACCCCTGTGGGAAGGGAATTGGAGTTTTGGTTAATATTTGGTTCTTTTTTTCATGTCCTAATATGACTGGACCCCACTCTCCAAACTACTCTAATTTCAAGTATTTATTTATTGCATGTAATAGAAGTGTAGAAACTAAGAAAGTATTGTCATAATGCAAAATAAAAGGTTAGCCAAAGATGGATTTACTTATGAAGTCTTAGTCTTCCAATGCTTAACTCAACCTTTTCCCCTCTCATTCACTCATTCATTCATATCGTCAACAAATAGTAATCAAGCACCCACTATGGGCCAGGTACTATGCTCAGTGTGTGTCTAACGTGGGAATATTGACAGATTGAAACAAAAGGGACATGACTCCTGCTCTTACAGAGCTTTTAGCCTAGCAAGTGAGGCAGACAAGTAAGGACTTTGTAAGGGGCAGCATGCTTTGGGACCATAGGGCTAAAGCAACTCAGCTCGACATACGTAAAGCTAAACATTTCATCTACCTCCCTAACTTGCACCCTCTGATCTCTTCTGTTATGATAGTTGTACTTTTCAAGGGGCAATATGTTAAAGCCACCCTTGATTTCTCCTTCTTTCTTATTCCAATATTTCATCAATCACTAGATATATCCATTTCTAAATTGAGAATGACAATTTAGTCAACAAATAATTTCAGTATCTTCTGTACATAAAATGTTCCTCATAGGAAACGTTGCTATATTGCTTCCTTTCTATTAATACTACCTAGTTTAATTGAGGGTTCCTCTGTGCCAGGCACTATTGTAATGACTTAATCCTTATGAGGATGTATATTATTCGGTCCTCATGCCTCACTTTGATATAGGTGCTATCACTATCCTTGTTTTACAGATGAAGGAATTTAATAACAGATGGATTATTTCGGATATATATATGTGTGTGTGTGTGTATGTGTGTGTATTTTAATCCAAGTTCATCAACTAGTAAATGGAATATCTGGGCTTTGAAATCAAATGGTCTGACTTTAAAATCCATGCTGTTAACTGCTATTCAATGCTACCTTTCCTATGCTTTGGGTGTATTTTGTTAAGACCTTTATTGACAGACAGACGGCCTTATACCACGTTCTGCCTCTGAATTGTCCCATTTTAATCTATTCTTTTCTTCATATAAAATTAGTCTTCCTAAAACTACACTTTAAGTCCCTCTCTAGCTCTAAAATTCTCACAAGCATTTCAGTGCCTATAGAATAATGTGTATATCATTTAATGGAAAGCTAAAATTTACAGAATGCTTACCGTGTGTGTAAATAACCACCTATAGGGCTCATCTCACTATTCCACACAGCGACTCTGTTGTGATAGGAGGCAGATCGGGGTGATAGGGGTTCCGTCTTCTGGGTATTTGTGTTCTCATGTAGTCCCCTTCCCTTGAGGGTGACCGATTTGCATGTACTAAAAAGAACATAGCAGAAAGGGTGGGATGACACTTTCAAGAATAGTTTGTAAATTTTAGAATTTTGGGTAATTGATCACATGGCAACAGATAACTAATATATCTATGAAGTAGGAGTGTTCTCATCCTCACTTTACAGGTAGAAAAACAAAGTTTAGTTGAGTAATGTGCTTAAGATTACTTGGTGGCAGACCTTGGCTTTGAACTCAGGATTGTCTGAGCCATTTATTCATCGCACTCTAATGTTAGATTCTGTTTGAAAGTGCTTCATAGCTTTAATTATTCAATACCTACAACAATTCTATAATATATTCTTTCTAGCTTGTTGGCCAGATAAGATTTAGCCCCAATTTTCTTGGTAAATTTCCCAAGAACAGTTTGTTCAAAAAAATAATTTCCAAAATATGTCTGTTGTGTTCCAACCACTAAGCTTTTGCTCAAACAGATTCACATCCCTTAGTGCCTTCCCTGCGTCTTTTTGCCTTCTCATTTTTCAAAATCCAGCTCAATTTTCAACTTTAAGAAAAGCCTAACCCAAATTATTTCTTCTGAATTTCTTCAGTGGCTATTTTCTGTACAACTCATTAACAGCAAAAGCTTGCCTCATGCCAAGGTTTTGTTGCTGTTTAGATAGGTATGTTAAGTCTTTTATTTGAATATCTCTATTTATGGCTTAATCTCCCCAATGAGTGCTTAAGCCTTTTAAGGTTATATGTCTCTTAATTTTTTGTGTGTGCATATTATCTAGTCAATACATATTTGTTGATTTGGTTCAATATTATGGTGATTGGTAGTTGGATATTGATTGTGGGTTCCAATTATAAGGTTCTACCCAATTACAGTGCAATTTAATTTTAATTTATACAGTAATTTTGAATATTTTTAGTACTAAAATATTTTACCTGTTAGTAGTAAAGTGCTATTGGTAAGAAAGTTAAGGAAATGTATTTTAGACTACTGTTTTGAATATTTTCCCCAGTTATTTATGTAGGAATTTTCACATTCCACAACTAAATATATTTTATCTTTCTATTTCTCTTTCCCAATATTAGCTTTTAAAAGTATTGTTTTATTGTTTTCTCTGAAGCCTTTCTTCTTAACATGGTCCTCTCAGACACTTATTTTAAGGGGAATTGCAAAGGGTATAATTTGATAGGGGTTGATTTGTTTGGAGTCAGAAAGACAGAGTTGAAATTCTTACTTTACTATTTGCTAGCTGTGTGGTCTGAGACAAGCTTCCAATGTCTTTGTGCTTGTAGTGTACAAGAGAGAAAATAATGCTCAACTCACAGAGCTGGTGGGTTTATTGAGGGAGATAAAATATTATATGTAATGTACTTAGTAAAGTGTCTACCCACAGAAAGCTCAATAGACGGCAGATACATGTATTATCCTTTTCTGACCCTTTGAACCAAAATAGTCTAAAGGACAATAGGATTGTGGGTAAATCTGAAGACAAATTATTCTTTTTTATTTTGAACTGACAATCCTTAACTATATATATTTATGTGCTGTTTTGATACATGTATAAAATGTGCAATGACTCGACCTAATTAACATATCCATCACCTCACTTTGTGGTGATAAGTTTGAAATTTACTTTCTTAGCAATTTTAAAATTATAATACAGAGTTGTTAACGATGGTTCCCATGTTGTACAATAGATCGCAAAGACTCCTTTCTCTGTAATCGGAACTGCACACCCTTCGAGAAGCATCTCTCCGTTCCCTCGCCCCCATCCCCCAGCCTCTGGAAACCACCATTCCACTCTCTATTTTCATGAGTTTGACTTTTTTAGTTTCACAAAGAAGTGAGATCATGTGGGATTTGAAGACAAATTACTCTTGAAATATCACGAAACCTCTTCATTCTCCAGTTTTCCTCCTGCATAAGGTTATTCCTTGGCGTTTGCTGAAGAATCACTGAAGTTGGGATGAGGGAGTGAAGAGTGACCCGCACCCCAGCCTTGCCTTCTGCCCCCCTTCTTAACGCCTGGTCTCTCCCCTCCGGGGCTGAGGATCAGTGTTCCCTTTTCTCCAGGACAGCCAGCAGCCTGAGCCAACTCTTCTGCTTCTGCAGCACCTGTGGGTCCTCTCCAGAATGACCTGGTGGGCAAGAGCCATCTCTGCGCCATGGCACAGAGTGGAGAAGTACCACACACCTCCATTTCTGTGTCACACGGGTGGGAAGTGGCGGAATTCAGACAGGGCCTGGGGAAAGTCAAGACTCTTGAATTGGAGGTATTAAAATATGCACCCAACAGTTCCCCGAGTTTTCACTCCATCTCCCTCCCTCGCCTACCCTCATAATTGCAGGACATAAAAGAAAACAAATACGCTGTGAGGTCAAGGAGCTAGAAATGGTGTGGGGGTTGAGAGATAAAGCCACATGCCTTGAAAATGGAAATAGCTCCCAGGTGTTAGATAGCAAGGCTCTGTTTATTTAACAGGTGTTGTTGATTGGGCATTGAGCCGAGGTTTCAGGATGCCAGATGAAAACACTATCTGCTCTCAAGGAGCTTAGAGTCTGGAGGGGAAGACAGGAATAAAGCAGGAGTTAAATAGAAAGGCTACAGCTTATGGAAGCAGTTATGTAGGTTTCTAGCTGATGACAATATCCGAGTGCAGGATGAGAGCTAACCGTGAAAGAGAATGATCATTCCCAGTGCCGCGGAGGTGGTGTCCGAGGCAGGCAAGGCTCCTGGAGGGCCTTGAGAGTAGACGCAGCTTAGGTAGACAAGGCCGAGATCATCTCCCCACCCACCGCTGGTCCCTTCAGCCTGAGACGTGTGAGGTGCCGCAGGCCTCAGCAGAGAGAGGTAAGCTGGTTTTCAGAGTAAGCCTGGTACCCGGAGCAGAGCCCTGCGTGTGTCGATAGACCTGGTTCCAGTTTCAGACCTGACGCTAACTCCTCTGCTGCTTGTGCTGTCTCCCTGCTTCTCTGGCCGCGCCTCCTTGTGTCTTAAATGCGCCCGTTGGGTGATCTGCACGTCCTCTGTGTTCACAGCTACGATTGTCTAATTTCCTCACTGGGAACATGCGGATCGTTTGAATGATGAGGTTGAATGAGGCTTGTCAAAATTTAGAAAATACTATCACTTTTCATTTCAGAGCAAGCAGTATGGGGGAATACGCAATAGGCTCTGAATTTCATCATATTAGGTATTTCTCTGTGCGAGGAAATTTGTGTTTAATGTCTTGCAAATGTTTCACGGGCATTTCCTCCTATTCATGATGTATTTTGAAAGGGACATTTCTCCCGGACTTACTGCTTCCTATTTTGTGTTGTTTCGTGTCCTAGAGAGCTAGTTATCAATTATTGCCGCACCACAACGCTTCTCACTTGGGGTCCTGTGAACCTGTTGCTTGGGTGGAACGTTCCCAGTCTGGTCTACTCTATGACAGAGATGCTGGTTTTTAGGCTTCTGGGCCCAGAGACTTTGTTTCAGTTTTGAAAAGATAATATGTCATATATCATAAACTACTATGGGCTGGAGATTGGCTTGGCTACTCGTACAAAAATATACTATTCTCACGGTGGTGGAACAGAAATTATAGTTTTTGGAAAAGAATGAATGCAGGTAGTTGTTCTGTTAGTTTATCAGAGCCCTTTTCTTCTGTAGCATGAAAGGCTATGTCTACACAGAATCAAAGTGCAGACCTTTCCATTATACAGCTGACTATTACAATCTTTGTAGATAACCAGAATTCTGGTGGCCAAAACGTTGAAAATGTCTCTTGTAGTCTTATAAACTAGCATATCCAGATCAGTGGCTTGCATTGATTAAATTCAATGGATAATCAATAAAACTCTACTACTTTGATTGTATGGTAAGTAAAGTGATTCACATGACTTTTTTTTTCCTGCAGTTCAGATAATAGAAGGGGGAAAAGTTTTCATTTAGATATTAGTGAAAAGATACTTTTAGTTCACACTTTTTTTTTTTTTAAACTTCCTCTCCTGCAATTCTGTAAGCTCGAGAATGGTGGCGCTGCCACCCCGTTCTTGTCTCAAAATGCCGGAGCTCAGGGCTCTCACCTCCCTGGAGTATTAATAACATTTGCAGCAAGGTAAAGGAAGAAGAATGTGGCACTCAGCACCATGACGCACAACCCGGTGGCTTCTAAAGGTCAGGGAAGGACCCGCCACTGTCTTCCCAGCTCGTGTGTGGGCCTCCCCCAAGATTCCCAGGTGCTCCTGGGCCTTTGTCACTGTCACAGATCCTAGTCTCAGCTGGGGAGGCACACGCTGATTGCAACAGATAGGTCTGAGTGGCCAAACCTGGGGCTCATCTAATTCATTTCAGAAAGCTCTCCAGCCTTCCGAAAAACACAACCCAGGTCAGGGAAAGCACGCGCGAACTCTTGAAAAGCACAAAGAGTGGAGTTCTGCGGGTGGGAGGCGTGGTGAGGCTTCTGCCTCCCCAAAGCTTCGGAGTACAGAAGCGTATGGGTGTTCCCCGGCGTGCGTGTAGACGCTTTCAAAAGACAGAGGGGCTGGGCACTTGTGCCTTGGGTGCCCCAAGCAGAGGAAAGAATCGCCATCTCTCCCCTCTGGGCTTGCCATTGCCTTGCGTCATCGGCTCTCTTTCCCCTCCCTTCTGGGCGGGAGGCAGAGGAAATTCCTTCCTGCCTGGGGTGCCCAGGGCTGTCACTTTGGCCGCAGTTCCGAGAAACCTGGCCATCGGCAGAGCAGATGGCGGGCAGCAGCCTGCCCAGCAGCCCCCTCTCTGTTCAGACCGCGCGCGTTCCCAGCGACCTTGGGAGGGTCCCCACCGGTGCAGGGGCAGGCAGCTCCGGCAGCTTCTCCTTCCCGCTGGCCCCGCTGCGGGATGCCATGGCCGTGTCCGCATCTGCACAGGGCAGCCAGCGCCGTTCTAGGGCTGACCCAGCATCATCACGATCATGATGGAAAACCCTGACAGCTGCGAGGGCAGACCCTCCTGCTAGTTTGAAATCGCGGGCGCCTTCCCCGCTTAGCTCTGCCGAGCCATGAGAAGGAGAAAGGGCCCGAGGCGGGCGGGCGGCGCGGCTGGGAGGTTTCCAGGGACGCCGTGGCAGGGCTCTGCTGCGGAAGGCTTTCCCCGGCGCTGCGCCGTGCGTGGCAGGGACAGATGGCGTTCTCGCTGCTGCACAGGGAAATACCTTGTGTCTTCGCCAATGCCCTTCACTGCGCGCAAGCAGGTCGCCGGGCCTTGCAGGCGGCCCTCCTGCCCCCAGCCGCCACCTGTCATGAGAAGTCAGATTTTTTTTTTCCCAGTGAGGCTAGAAATAGCCTTTTCACAATATTCTGCGTCTGAAAGCTGGCAGCCACGAAGAGTGCCACGTCCTTGTTCAGAGGCGCAGCTTCTGGACAGCTTGAGCCAAAAGCCAAAGGCATTTCATTTTTCAGACTGTCAGAGATGTCCACAGCCTCTCCCTCTGCCAGGTGGCTGCCCCCCCGTCCATCTGCAGGCTTGTCCCCTGTGCGGAGACCTCAGACTCCAGAACCTAGAGTTCCAGTCGCAAAGGTCTTCCTCCTTGGAACTGGGCTCTGAGCTCTGAGCGTGGAGGTTAAGGAAAACCTGGCCACCTCTGAAATTTCACAAAGTCACTTGCACCTTGCCTTGCAATCTTACAATCGTCATGATTTGTTTTGCTTGTAAACATGTACAATTCTCCATTCAATTCTCATTACCACTTGGTGAGGTAGAAGATATTATTAATTTCCCCTTTTTAGGGGGGAAGGATCTGAGACTCAGAAAAGCTAAAAAAGTCCTCTGAAAAGGCCACACCAAAGAGCAGTGGTTGAGTGTCCCTCGGGAGGTGCGGGCACTGTTTGGCCCACTGTGTGACCCTCTTGCAGCTGGTCTGGCTCTGTTTTTGCCTCCTTTTATTTCCAGCTCATCTCCGGCTCGGCGTCAGGGTGGGCTGTTTCCTTCCAGTGCTGGTGTCTCCTGATCCTCTGATGCTCTGAGGAGACGCCAGGGAGGAATTCAGGTTGAATCTTGTTATTTTTTAGTGCAGAATTTAGACTTATAAATGTGTTACATACACACGACTTTCGTAACTGCTGTCTTTTTTTGGGTGAGGTAATCCTTTTATACCCATCAGCTTTTCATTGTTCTTTTTTTTTTTTTGAGACAGAGCCTCAAGCTGTCACAGTTCACAGCAACCACCAATTCCTGGGCTCAAGCCAGTCTCCTGCCTCCCCCTCCCAAGTAGCTGGGACCACAGGTGCCTGCCACAACGCCTGGCCATTGTTGTTTGGTGGGCCGGGCTGGATTCGAACCTGCCAGCACAGGTGTACGTGGCTGGTACTTTAGCCCCTTGAGCCACAGGTGCCGAGCCTCATTGTTCTTTTCTTTCTCCTCTTCCTGTTTTCTCTTTCTCTACCTCTTGCCCCTTCTCTTTTTGTCCTTCTGTGAGAATAGGGCACTATTCATAATCCACCAATAGGTTTAAAAACCAACAAATGACCTACTTTTGTTCTTTCTGAGATAGATGTTTTGGAGACTCTGGTTAAAAAATGCTAGGATGGGCCAGGCGCTGTGGCTCACGGCTGTAATCCTAGCACTCAGGGAGGCCTGGATTGCCTGAGCTCATGGGTTTGAGACCAGCCTGAGCAAGAGTGAGACCCCGTCTCTAAAGAAAATAGCTGGGCATTGTGGCAGGTGCCTGTAGTCCGAGCTACTTGGAAGGCTGAGGCAAGAGAATCATTTATGCCCTAGAGTTTGAAGTCACTGAGCTATGATGCCAGGGCACTCTACCCCGGGGGACAGAATGAAACTCTGTCTGAAAAAAAAAAAAAAAAGCTAGGCTGGATTCTCAAACTACCTGATCATTAGAGTATAGTAACTTATGATCTTAGAGTAACTCTTATGCTTAACAAATAATTTCACTGGAAAACTGTTTTTATCACCTGTTTCAGGTCCAAACTGTTTCCCACAAAGGGAAACATAAGCATAATTTTATGTGACTGTGCTTTTGTTAACATGGAGTAAACTGATAAAGTCATTTGTGTTCTCCCATCCTGAATATTTCTTGGGGGCAAGGGCGGTCTCACTTACATTTGTATCTTCTGTGGTATCTGGTGGACCTTTTGGTATTTCAGCTAATTTACTTCTTACAAAAAGTGTAGATGTGTCAGAGAGCTGAGGGAAATGACTCATGTACAGTGGAGAAGGTAAAACCTTTCCATTTATGGGTTTCTAAAGTGTTGATTTGCTATATTCCTCTTTCCAGATACTTATAAATTTAGACGTACACTTAAGTGCAGGGAATAATTCCAAGATTCTGTTATTTTCACAATGATGCCAGGAATATTTAGAAAGGGCTTTTGAAAACTTTTGGAAACTTATCACCTTATCAAAGAAAATGTCCAGAAGAAATGTTTTAACCTTTTTTTTTGTTTAAATTGTCTTAATTTTTATAAAGCCTAAATAGAAAAGAAAAAGTGTTGGTCACACAGATATTTACTAGGGACTGTGATAACAAAACAAAACAAAAAAGGCAGTTTTTTTAGAGAAACCAAAATAAAATTACTTTTTTTGTGTGTGAACTTTTGACATTCACGCAGAGCTTTGGAGGCAGCGGGGAGTTAGTTCTTTTTCTCAGCTTCTCCAGGAGCCGAGATGTTGGGAACAATGGAGCCAGGGACAAACAATGAGTCATTAGCTGTCATGATTTTATTATTAAGGTTTTCCTTTCACTCGGCTGTAGTTTCCTTTCCTGGGAGAGCTGTGTGGGTTGAGTGAGTATGCTGATAGACTCCCGGCTGAGTTTAAGACATTAGTTTAAGGACCAGAAGCTCTTTGCTAAATTAATCATGGAGGTGATGGTGGGCTTAGGCAACCCCAGGGATTCGCCTTTGCTGACTGGAATTTCCAAGCTTGGTTTCGGAATTCAGTTGCTTATGACAATAGGGAGGATTCCAGAATAAAGGATTGAGGGGTGATGAAGCATTTGGTGACTAGAGCAGAAGTGAATGAGGAGAACAGCTTTACCTCAGGAAGAATTTTTTAAAGTGAAATTTTGTTGCATATTATAAATTCCACCTCTCTTTCCTCATGTCCCTGAGTCTTTGCAGTGGGTCTCACCCTGTGGGTCGGGACCCCCAGGAACTGTATTAAAGGGCCATGGCATTAGGAATGTTGAGAACCACTGCTTTAGAGGAAAGTTTGTATTAATCATTAACGAAATTGCTTCTGCGTGGCTGGGGATGTGTGTACCTCAGGGTAGCCTCATGGTGGGCACATGAGCCAAGACTGCTCATGAAAGGTGAGATTTAGCTGTATATTCAAGGGAACAAATCTCTTCAATCTCCTGGCAGTAGAAAAAAACTTTGGCCAATTTGGCATCTCACTGGCTACTACTGAATCCCAGCAAAGGCCCATTCCTTGAACCTCTGGGATATTCTTAAATTTCTTAACTTTTGCAGAGAAGGTGTGATAGGCTGAATAATGTTCCCCAGAGATCTCAGGTCCGCACTCCTGAAACCTATAAATGTCTTTGCAGAGATGTGATTAAGGATCTTGAGGTGGCGTGATTATCCAGGTGGGCTGTAAATGCCATCACATGTATCCTTAGAAGCAGGAGTCAGAGATTACACAGACTCTGAGGGGACAGTGACATGAGAACAAGGCAGAGAGAGAGAGAACGAGCTGTGAAGGTGCTGCCCTTGGAGACTGGAGTGATGCAGCCGTTCACCGAGTTGTGGCATGAGCCACTACGAGCTAGAAGGGTTGGGATGAGGCCTCCCCTATAACCTCCTGAAGGCGCACAGATTGGCTGGTGCTTTAATTTTGGTCCACTGGTACTGATTTGGGACTTTCAGTCTCCAGAACTGGGAGAAAATAAATAGCTGTTATTTTAAGCCACTGGATTTGTGGTGTTTTTCACTGTAGCCAGATCTTGGTATTTTGATGGTTGGCCTGAGTTTAGTAATTTTTAATGATTTCTATTTTTACACACAGAATGGTGTCAATAATATTAATTACAAAGCTTTAAACATATATTGTCCCTTGAGTTTTGGATCCGAACTGATTGCACTGGACTCTGACAGTTCAAATATTTCAAGAATAGACATTAGTTGGAAGTGGGGAAATGAAAATGTATGAAGGAAGTGGCAAGAGAAGAAGAATAAAGACTAACTGAATAACTTGAACTATACCTCCCTGCTGTCTGATACCCAAAAAAGCTAGTAGCAGCCTATTGACATTCATGAAAATTAATTGATACACATCTCATTTTTGTCAAAGGTTTCCCAGAATTCTTGGTGGGAAGAGGCATAATTACCAACCACAACCCGCACCAGAGCAAATGCTTAGGCAGCACTTAGATCAGCTCAGCTGTAGGCTTCCAGATATTCTACCAGGCATGGAGGGTAAAAAACACATGGTCCCATATTCCAGAAAATTCAGTCTCATGTTATGTCAATGTTAAGTTCAAAGGCCAGTGATTAAAGTGAAATAACATATGAGGTCAAAATTATCCTTTAGCATTTCTTAGGGAGGCCCCCCTGTTTGAACTGAATGCATCTCTGGTACCATCTGTTTTTCTTACCGCCATGAATCAGGCAATCTTTCTTCAGTTAAGCACCTAAAGAAATACTTCATTTAAATTTAGGGACCATGCCATAAAATGGTACTTTTTAACCTTAACATCCTACCTGGTGAGGTTTGTAAGAATACAGATACCTTGTAGACTGAAAACACAGCTCTGTCTTCTGTGTCATGTTTTATTCACTTCTAGGAATATGCTCTTTACATGGAAGATGGATGGGTTCTCCCTGCCACATATCAAGTGTGTCTAGTGAATTTGAGTTAAGCACTCTGTGATGAGACTACTTTTTTTTGCCATTTTATTTGTTCATCTTTCAACATTTATTATTATTATTGTGTTTCTTTCAACATTTATTAATGGCTAGTGAGGTCAAGCCGAAGGTGTTACTGAGGAAGAGACAAGTGGATAGGGTATGAGTTTCACTTTTAAGGAGACTATTGTCTAGTGGGGAGATAAAACATGTATGTACTTTAGGATAAGACCCATTAGAAGGTGAACATCGTCAACAGCATTTAGAACAGTGAAATTATTTCTGGTGGGGAATGCACGAAAGACTTCATAGGGGAAGTGGTATTTTACCTAGATCTTATAAGAAGGGTAGAAGTTGAAGATGTAAGTGGTGGTGGGAAATAACTTTCTAGACAGAGGTAAAGAGTGAATAAGGCACAGAACACAGGTAATCTTCAGGCTTATTGGGGAAATAGTAATTTTAAAAGAGAATGAGTAATGTCCATTTCCAGCCAAAGTAGATATCTTGGTTTGTTTGAGCTGCTGTAACAAAATGCCATAGGTGTGTGGCTTATGAGTAATAGGAATTTCTCACAGTTCTGGGGGCTGCGAAGTCCAAGATCAAAATGCTAACAGATCAGGATGCTGGCATATTCAGTGTCTGGTGAGGGACTACTTCTTGGTTCCTAGATGGTGCCTTATCACTGTGTCCTCACGTGGTGGAAGGGATGAGAGATCTCTCTGGGGTCTCTTTTGTAGGAGTATGAATACCATTTATGAGGGCTCTGCCCTCATGACCTAATCACTTCCAAAAGGCCCCACTTTCTAATACCAAAACTTTGGGAATTAAGATTTCAACCTATGAATTTGATGGAGAGGGGGAGAGACAGAAATATTTGGTCTGTATCAGTAAAGGACAAGGTTTACATTTCTATATGAAACAACCAATAAATTGGAAAAAATATATAAAATGGTGATTCACAAGACATTGAACTCCAGGCACTGAAGGAGAGTGATCCTTGAAAGACGGGAAGCCAGTGAGGTGGTTTGTACAATTGTCTCAGCTTATTGCCTGGAGAGTTTCCTGGCTATGGTACAGAGAGAGGTGCCCACACTGAGCCTCACTGTCTCCGTAATCTAGGAGATGAAGTTCAGAAAGGTCAAGAGAGGTAGAGATCCAGGGGAGAGTGCTGGGAAGAAGACAGCTGCACAAGGAAGGTGCCCCGTAGAAATGACCTCTGAGTCTGCAGCAGAGTGCTGAGCTGCACGTGAGTGTGAGGGAACTACCATGGTTGGGGAAAGAACCGCCCTAAAGCTTCAGAGAGAAGAGTAGTAAGAGCTCGCATTGGGCAGGGAATAGTACCTGTTGCCAGCAGCCATCTTGGAAAACCTTGTAAGTCCTGGGGCTTTGGGTCAAATATCCCGAAGGCTCTTGCTTATGCATTAATAGGATTAACTTGACACCACACTTTGCTCTGGTCTTGGCACACCAAGCTTAGATATAAGATTCAAAAGGATCAAAATGCTGCCAAGAAACTTAACTACATCCCAGCATGAAGGTCAAGTGTACTGATAGAAAAACCAAAGCATTCAGTACTTAACAAGGTAAAGTAGCCTTCCTGTCCTCTGTGCTATCAGCTGTATCATGTAGGTACCTGCCCAAGCAAGCCCCTGAATGATGGAAATGACTTAATTTTAGAAATGGTGGCACAGATAAGTTCACTTTTCCTTTTTAATAAAATGAACTAACGTTCTCTTCATTTTCTCTTGGCTGCTGCTGCCCTGCAGAATTTTATAAGAGCCTAGCTTGTGGAGGTGGTGTATTCTGATAATATCCAGAAAAGGAACATTTAATTTAGTAATTTATTAGTGCTGGGGATAGAAGATGCTGGTATAGTGTTCTCATTTCCTTTTATTATTCCAATTTTACAAGTATGCAGACCATCTGTCTTCACAAGAAAAACTTAATGTAGAAGACTGAACAATTATAAAGTAATGACGATCTTGTAAAACAGCTATCAGTAAAACACAGGAGAGGCAGCTCTTGTAGAGATGGAATGAATATGAATCAGCAAAGCCTGCAGATGTGTGCTCTTCAATCCCAAGAATGCTACTTAACTAATTTACATATTTCTTGGCCATGTATTTCAAAAATATTATGGAAGAGAAAGCAGTTTTAGATATTTTAAAGTACTGTGGTTCTTGGCAGGTAGGTTTTAGTAAATCCAACTCTATTGACTGTGAAGATGCTGAGATAAAAAGAGGAAAGGGAGTACAGAACAGTGATGAGAGTACAGAGAGCAGGTGACTCCAAGCCAGCTTGGGTCCTCGGATTGTCATGCATTAGCTGTGTGATCTAGGCCAATTTATTTAGTCTTGCTGGGCCTCAGTTTCTTCATGTGTCAAATGGAGACAATAATACCTACCTCAGAATATTGCGAGGATGCAATGAGATACTACAAATTAAAGCATTTGGCCTGAGCCCTTTAATAAATATTACCTAATAACATTACCTAATAAGGGAGAAATTATACACAACCATGCCAATCGATATTTTTGAATAGAATTATGATAATAAAAGAGAAAGGGCTTCCTAGAGTCTAGTGTAATTTTGCTGAATATTGCACAATTCACATTTTCTTGGAATCTGGCTCTGTTCTGTGCACATTCTAAACAAACCAGAAGAAATAAAGCTCCTGGAAATTCTTTTAACTCTCTGTTGTTTTGCTTTAAAATTTACATCTTAAAATACATGCTATTGTTGAGTAGAGCAGGGTAATCGCCCATGCTGGTAGCTGGAGGCCCAGGACCTCTCAGTTGCTTCTTGGGGCCTGTTATTTAAGAGGCACATGGTCAGGGGACTGGTTCATCATGGGTGCTAAATTGATTTGACAGCAGTGATTCTAACCCAGATTAAAACTATGAGAAAGTGATAACAGGCGCTTTCGACTTACTGAACAAACCTGGACTAGGCCCTGCAAAGATGGAGAACCTACATTTAGATCAGACATAATTGAAGAAAACAAATAGGCCATGGTCTGGACATAAGGAATGGCAGACAGAACGAGAACTTTAAATGTCATGTGGTGTCAAAAGCACATGAAGCGGTTGGTGTGGTTGGACCTCAGTATGAGTTTGAAAGCTGGTGTATTGAGTCCAACTTACTGGTGCTTACTCAGAATCCAGTAAACCCTAGCTTGCCTGGAAAGTCTTCAGGAGGGACCCAATTAGAACTCAAAAAAGAAACACAGATGCTATTTCGTCACATTTTAGTGCATTTGTCACCCTAGAGATGCAAGATAACATCCTGGCTTCCATAACAGGAAATAAATGATACCCCAAGACCTGGGGAGTCATTTAATACTAAAGTAAGAGAATCTGGGGACCATACCACAGGAAGCCTTGCTGGGGGATGGGGAGCCTTGGCCAGCTCTGTTTTCTATAATTAAATGAGAGGAAGACAGGGCTACTCATTAAATGATTAGGATGGCTGTCTCAGCTTGTGCTTCCTGTTGTGAAATCAAATTGACAAACTGGAAACTTTATTACAGTATTTTCCTTGACTCACCTAACAGGCTCATGGAGCATATTGTAATGGAAACTCATGGTAGTAATAACTTTTTCTTTTTTTCTTTGCATTTTCTCCTTTTTCGTATTTTCAATCTTATAAGGCAATGGAATTTATTAATTTTGTAAAAATGATACAAACTTCACAAGAAGTTTAAGAAATAAAGACAAGGAAAAGAAATGGAATCATCCAAAGGCCATTCAGTTATAAGTATTGTTCTTGGCTGGGTGCAGTGGCTCAACAATTTGGGAGGCAAGAGGAGGAGGGTAACTTGAGTCTTAGAATTCAAGATGAGACTGGAAAGCATAATGATACCCTGTTTCTTAAAAAAAAAAAAAGTTATCTGGAAGTGATAGTGCACTCCTGTAGTCCCAGCCACTTAGGAGGCTGAGGCGAGAGGGCCACTGGAGCCCAGTGGTTGAAGGCTGCAGTGAGTTATGATCATGCTAGAGGTGCTTTAACTCTCTCTCTCTCATACAGAGGGTGCCAAAAAATGTATACACATTTGAAGAAAGAAAAAATTTGCATTAAAATTGCAATAATACAGCCGATAACAAAAGATGAATACAAGTAACATTGAGTCCCTCTAATTGTAGAAGGCAAACGCGACTTGAGTATTACAAATTTAATGCAGATATTTCCTTTCTTAAAACGTGTGTACATTTTTTGTCAGTCTAGATAGATTCCGACAGAATAGGTAGAAGTAATTTGAAAAAGTGAGAGTATAGGATCTCTGCTAGTTTAAATAAAATAGCTCAAGTAAAGCTGTCCTTAATTTTTGCTTGCTTTTATAAACGAGACACTAAAATTAAAGTAATTGCTGAAATCCAATAAATATATATTTTTTAATGTAAGAGATTTTCTTTCCTAAGACATCCCCCTATGGTAAAGGAAAAGGATTTGGGGAAATTAAAATGTGAATGTACTGGTGTGTGCCAGTGTGCACCTGTGTGGCACTGTGCATGTGCAGATGTGTGCCAGTGCACATGTGCAGGTGTGTGTCAGTGTGCATGTGTACCAGTGTGTACACACAGGTGTGTGCCAGTGTACACATGTACTTGTGTGTCAGTGTACATGTGCAGGTGTGTGCCCATGTGTATGTGTGTGTCAGTGTGCATGGGTACCAGTGTGTACACACAGGTGTGTGCCAGTATACATGTGCAGGTGTACCAGTGTGTGCACACAGATGTGTGCCAGTGTACATGTGCAGGTGTGTGCCCATGTGCATGTGTGTGTCAGTGTGCATGTGTACCAGTGTGTACACACAGGTGTGTGCCAGTGTACACGTGTGCATGGGTACCAGTGTGTACACACAGGTGTGTTCACATGTGCATGTGTGTGTCAGTGTGTATGTGTACCAGTGTGTACACATGTACATGTGTGTCAGTGTACATGTGGAGGTGTGTGCCCATGTGCATGTGTAGACACAGGTGCGTGCCAGTGTACACGTGTGCATGTGTCAGTGTACATGTGCAGTTGTGTGCCCATGTGCATGTGTACCAGTGTGTACACACAAGTGTGTGCCAGTGTACACATGTGCATGTGTGTCAGTGTACTTGTGCAGGTGTTTGTCAGTGTGCACGTGTTCCAGTGTGTACACACAGGTGTGTGCCAGTGTACACGTGTGCATGTGTGTCAGTTTACTTGTGCAGGTGTGTGTCAGTGTGCATGTGTTCCAGTGTGTACACACAGGTGTGTGCCAGTGTACACGTGTGCATGTGTGTCAGTGTGCATGCACAGGTGTGTGCCAGTGTATGTGTGCATATGTGTCAGTGTGCATGTGCAGGTGTGTGCTCATGTGCATGTGTGTCAGTGTGCATGTTTTCCACTGTGCATGCACAGGTGTGTGTCAGTGTACATATGCAGGTGTGTGCCCATGTGCATGTGTGTGTCAGTGTGCACGCACAGGTGTGTGCCTGTGTGTCAGTGTGCATGCACATGTGTGTGCCACATGTGTGCGGGTATGCATGTGTATGCTGGTGTGCACATGCATGTGTGTGCCGATGTGCATGTATGCATGTAGGTATGTGTTTAGGAGGGTTTGCTTATTAAAATGTCTAAATACTTACATAAATTGAGAATGTTAATCTTGCAAGCTAGTCAAACTTTCTTTCCCTGGGAAATCTGTAGCCATTACTGCAAATCTATTCCTTATTATTGATTTGAAGAAATCTAGGAATAATCTGATATTTTTTCACTTTATATAACTTGCTTTATTGGTATAAATCCTTACAAGATTTTTTAACATACTCTATACTCTAACTTCGTCAATATGTTTCACTGTTGAGCATTCAGACTGTTTCTTTAGCATGTGTTACAACCTTTTTAGTTGAAGATCAAATCTTTCTTGATTTCAGGAAAAACACTAACATATATTTCATATATCAGTGTTGAGCTTGATAAGGGGGTCTTTGTCATATTTCAGGAGTTTCTTTCTATTCCTATTTGATTGGAATTTTTTTTGTAATGACTACTGGATTTTATAATTTTTTAAATTTGATGATGTCTTTTATTAATAGATTTCCTAAAGGAGCTATCTTTGCATTCCGCTAATGAAATAATTCTGGGTGCAATGTATTATTATTTCCATATACTTCCAAATTTAATTTGTTAATATTTTATTTTAAATTTCATATGCATGTTCATGAATTGGATTTGCACATGTTAACATTGGTATTATGGTAATAATTTTATAAATAATTATTTTGCTGTGGTATGAAACCATGATATTAAAAGTTTAACTATTATAGGAATGGTCTGTTTTATAAAGTTTTATTTTAGCTTGCCTATAAAGCCCACACATAACAATACCTGAGAGAGGTGCCTTTTTAAAAGGATAGATTTATAAGGGTACAGATAAAACTTACTAAATACAGAATACAAATGTCTGCATACAATAACTAGGAAGGTGCCATTGAAGGCTATGTTAAACAGTTTGATGAAAATGTTTCAGATTGTATATGAAGCCAGCACATTGTACCCCACAATTGCACTAATGTTCACAGCTATGATTTAATAAAAAAAAAATAAAAGGATAGATTTGAAAAATCAGTTTTTCAGTACATTCTATGCTTACTTGTTCCTTCAGATTTTTTTGTCCATTTGGGAGCCAATTTTGGCAAGTTCAATTTTGCTGGAAAGTCGTCCATTTCCTCCAGCTTTTCAAAAAATACTTATAAAAAATTGCAGGTGATATTCTCTTGTATGCCTTTTGATCTCTTCTATCCTTTACATCATTTTTCTTATACCTGATATCATTAATTTTTCTCTTTTTCATTAATTAGGACTCCAGTGGTTGATGTATTTCATTTTCCCTTCTTTTTAGAAGCAACTTTTGTTTTATTCTTTTTTTTAAATTTTCAACACTACAAAGCTTTCTGTTAACCTTTTGGTTATCATTACATTATTTATATTTTCTCTTTTATACGATTTAGTTTTAACTTAATTACTCCCTGTTTATTTTCCTTTTGCTTAATGTTCTAATGCCAATTTAATTATTTTGGGTATTTAAATAATATCTATTATTCCTTTTATTTTTAAATTCTAGTCTCTCTTCAGTCATGAGCGCAAGTTATGCTTAGGTTGGATATAGTTCTTTGTAATAGTTTTGCTTTTATCTTTCATTTTATGTCAGATTCTGCAAACTTGATTTTCATCTACTCATAACTGGTTTCTTCTTTGAACAACTGAATCTCTTTTATGAGATTTTTAAAAAGAATTAGTTAGCTCTCTGCACTTTTGAGGCTATCCATGACTGTTGACTGTTCTGTTGAACGACTCTAAGAGTTTCTTTTTGGAAATTAAAAAAAAAATTCTTCTCCTTCCGGAACTTCATCTATGGAGGTACCTTGGCAGCAGAGGTGGCCAGGCAGCAGAGTGCCTCCTCCCGTGAGTGTCCGTGGCGTCAGAATGGGTCTCTGCAGGAACAGTCCTGGTTTCTCCGGGGTGTTGGTCAGGCACTTGGAGCTCAGCCATCGGTCACACCATCAGTATATCAGTGACAGAGCATCTAGGGGCTGTACCCCTTGTGGGGGAATCTGTACAGCCACAGGTCACAGTACGCTGCCTGGTCTTCCTCTGGACTGCACAGGATTTTGGTTGGGGACCTTACTGGGTCTGTGTTTTACCTTATGAACTTCCAGAGAGCAGAAGAAAAAGCAGCTGAATGGGCTTTCACTTCTGCCTTTCCTTTCTAGCGGAAAAGCTGACGAGCAAGGTGGCAGTGGGGAAAAGGGAGAGAAACTTGAAAGATCCATCGATTGTTCGTCAGTCCTGGAATGGCTGAGAAATCTGCATTAACTTTAGAGAAGAGAGACATTTGCACTGGAAGAAAATTACTTATTGGGATTGATTTTGTTATTCTTTGAAGTCCCAGAAAGCTATTGCCCAATTTACATTTTGTCAGTTAAAAGGCTTCTCTGTGTGATCAAGGTTCTGTTTACTCATCTCTGGCATCTATCTGGCTCATTGCTTCTGTCCGTGGAGATGTAGTGGGTAACTTGTGTGATCTGTTTCAACATTAATAACCAGAAGTCCGTATTTGTCCGTACTGAACAGCCTTGAGTAGCTACTCAAGGCAAAGCTGCAGGCAAAGTGGACACAGAGCTGAGCCCTGAGACCATTAGAGGAGGGGTATGCTATTGTCACTCAGCCCCAAATAACTCTGCTTCCTAACGGTGGGGCTGGGATTCGGCCGCACATATTCTCCTTTGCCGGCTGGTTTTGTTTTAGGTCAGCAGGTAGGAGGTGCTAGAGAGAAGCTAGAAGACAGGAGGAAGGGGGAGGGGCACGCTGTCCAGGCTGCTTCCTTTCCTGCCAGAACGATCCAGTGCTGTGAGGTCCCTTATCCCCGCAGAACACCTGGCCCATTTCAGGTTGCCAGCTTTCATTTTCATAATTCCAGAACCAGCCTCCTTGGATCCCCTTGGATGTGCTAGCATCAGCCAGGCAACACTCGAAGTCTTAATTCTAAGGGATAGAGTTGGTATTTTGCATACACAAACACATTTTTAAAGTAGAGTTGGTATTTTACGCACACATACATACTTTTGAAGTAAAGTTTATCTTACGCAGGAAGTGAATAGAGAACTCTAAAATAGACTTAAATTGGTAAATATTAAAAGAGGAGGAGGAAAAGAGGTGTGGGATTCTGATAGTAAAATTCCTGTCTTTGGATTCTCCAAACACAAATAACTAAAGCTTCTGAAGGTATTTGTTTGCTGGTAGCTGTTAACAACTGTACTGTTAGGTTTCTTGGCTGATGTTTGATTTTACTAGGAAAAAAATGCAATCTTACTGCTGGAGGGGAGTATAGCACACAGATGCAGAGGAAGAGAAGGATCTTTGAGATTCAAAAGCAAAATCCTCATACAACTAAAAGCATAAACAAAATCAGGCCAGCTCCTGTGTGGAAAACACTCTAAGGTCCTGGATGGAAGATTGCAAACCCTTTCCTGGAAGCATCTGGGCAGGCAGGCTTGCCATCAGGTGATTGAGAACTGGCCCTTCTGGAGTACCCAACCATGGTGCCAGGGATACCATGGTGGGCACTTAAGCTTGATGTGCTGGGGAGTTTAACGTTATTATTGTTATTTCTAAAAGACACAATTTAAGCACTGTTCTTTACAAGCCAATTCTTTTTAATGTTTCAACATGTGTGACTACTACAATTTTACAAACCTGGAATTTTCCTGGCATTTTCCCCTAATAAGTGGGATATGTACAGCTTTAACCATAAAGAAATTTCAAAAATGACAGAAATGTAATTCAGAATATGGATGAATTAGATATTCTCTCTAGCACCTCCTACCTGCAAATTAGATGAATGTAACTGAAGAGAAGTGTGATCTGTTTCAGCGTTAATAACCAAAAGTCTGTATTTGTTTTAAACAAGTTGAATTCTTCATCTGAATAGCCTTCAGTAGCTACTCAAGGCAAAGATTCAGGCAAAGAGACCAACCAACAAAAAGAATCCCTCCCCAAATTTTAGGAAATCAATGAAAAAGTCACCAAAGAGCCTGACAACATAAGAAAGAATATGATAGAACTTAAAGAAATGAAGGAGTCATGTAGGGAATTTTAAAACAGCAGAAAGCTTCAACAACAGGCTAAAGGAAGGAGAACAGAGAATCTCAGAGCTTGAAGACAAGGCTCTCCAGCTAACCCAGTCATTCAGAGAGTCAGAAAAGAGAATAAAAAGACTGACAATCACTTAAAGAGATACAGGACTATGTGAAGCAAAACTAACATACTGATTAGAGGTGTCCCTGAGGAGGAAGAAGAAAGAGCAGAAAGCATGGAACCTAGTCAAGGGAATTATCAAGGAAAACTTCTCTGGTATTACCAGAGATTCAGACATCTAGATACAAGATGGCCATTGAACACCAAGAAGATTCATAACAAATAGGCCATTATACATGAATTAACACAATAGATACCTACCTGTGCAAAATCACCCAAAAAGCTACCGATATTGGTTACAGGAGAAATTAACAGCCAAAGTCAGGGACCTAAGAAGTTATTAATAGCCCTCTCTAGTATGTTTTCTAAAATCAGTGAATGGAAACATGGTGTGGTGGGATGCATAGAACTTTGTTAACAGAAGGATGATTCCTTTCATAAACGCAGACCTAAATGCTGCATCATGAAATAGTTGTAGCTTTGTCCAAGTGCTCCAGCAACTGCTGGGGTCACCACCCCAGGTTCTGCACCATGATGGTAAATGTCAGGCTCCTGATGAGATAATCTCCATACTTTACAAAGCAAGAGTAGTTTCTAATACATCTCTACACACCAATATCCATCTCAGTGTCTGCTGGGGCATGGGTGGGAAACCCAATTTGTAACAGCAGGGATGGGCTCTGAGGCCTTTGGTCCATTCTTCCCAGAATAGGATTCTTTTCCTACATGTTCCATCATCAATGGGATGTTATTCCACGAGGATCACACAATCCCTAAGATCCATGCCACGATCCCACTGCTAGGTTCCTGATAAGATACTCTCCACAGTTCTAAAAGCAACTCCTGTCTAACTGGAGAACTGTTGTACAGGAGCTGCTTTTAGAACTGCACACAGACATGACCAGACTCATAACATAGTTCCCTTTATTGACAGTATCTCAAATTCCAAGAGGTGTCCACAAGGCATCCAAGATTCTCTTTGAGAGGCAAATCGGAGTTCAGGGTCAGCTGATGTGAATAGGCTTCCATTGCCTTTGTACATCTGAATATTTGAAATCTGAAACAGATGCACAGCAGTTGGGGGCCAGCTGTGCTTACCCTCCGGCATGTGGCTTCCTCCTGGCCATGCCCTGATTCTATGAGAAGGAGCATACAGCTGGCCCACTGGCTTCTCTGTGGTTTCCTTTCTCATTTTTTCCCAGGGGATCACAACACTCCTGGAAATTCAACACGGGTCAAAAGCCTTCCTTACGCCTATTCTGCCTTCTTTTACATCAAGACCTAAGCAACCTCAAGTTGTCAGACTGGCCGATGTGTTGTCACCTTCCCTTCATGATGCCTGCTTGCTTTCCTTTTTCTTCTCTTATTTTCATCTCTTGTCAAAACTCAGGTCTGCCAATCAATTCCTCTTTAACTTGCTCTGTCAGTTAGCTTTTCTTTTCTTCAGTCTGGATGAAATCTAATTTGTGTCTGCATGGAGATCTTGTAGAACATGTCTTTTCAGAACTTGTGCCCCTTTTATAAACACCAGATCTTGGAAAAGTCAATTATCTGTACATACTTAGTCTTCTATTTATAGCTGGAGCCAATATGAACCAATATGCTGTATCATAATTGTTTTCAAGAAAATCATACATCAGTAGCTTGCTGGAATATATTTTTTTCCATTCTGTCAGTTCAATCTTCCAAAGAAGGTTTGAATTTATTTTTCTTGAACTGTTATCTACAGATTTAATTACAAATGAACCCTATATCTCTTTTTTTTTTGCTTTGCTTGTGGAGTGATTTTGTTCTCTGCAGCAATAAAACTACAGGGGAATTTTTCTTTACTGTGAACAGAAGTGAGATTAGGAAAAGAACACACATGTTTTCCATTTCTCAAGAAAAAGACAGAAGGACATTTTATCCAACCAAGCTTTATTTGATGTTTTATCAACATTGGTACAGTATTCATAGAAAGAGAATTTTTTAGTAATATTTTTAAGTTATTTTCTTCCTCACGTAATATTAGGGGAATACATCCTGCTCTCTGGAAGCTTCCCTGTCTTCTCTGGCTTTGTGAGCTGTGAATGCTGCTTTTGATGATGATATTAACATTTCCTAATAAATGAAGTTTCAACTGATGTGGAGAATTAGGAACAGACAATTTTGGCCTAACCTTTCTGGTCATATAGTTAGAAAAATAGGGAATGAGAAAATAGGAAATGGAGTCTTGTTATATCTGTCACTAAAAAGCTATGCAACCTTGGTCAAGACATTAAACCTTTTTGAGTGATAGGTTTCATACCTATTAGAGATTCAAGGTTCTCTAGAGTTCCAAAATTATGACATTCATTTGAAAGAGTTAAAATTTATTCTTTAGATCATTTTGAGGATCTTTTATTCAGTAGAAGACTTCAAAATGACCTCATTTATCTTCAATTAAATACCTTTCTAAACATATACACTGCCCAAATTTGAGGGAACTTCTTTCTCTGTGTCAGACTGCTTTTAAATCTCACTGAAAATGAAATTTGCATATATTTTTAGTAAATTCTAAACAATATTTAGGCATTTCAACTTGTTTTCATCCTCTGAGGGGAGAGTTGCAGTGCTCACATACCAATTAGAAGTGTCCTTTAGGATTTCCTAAGCCTGGATACTGATGGTCTCTTTCTATGATCTTTTCTGGGCGTGGGAAGGCAGGGTTGGTAGTTTAAAGCTGAAGTCTTTTTCCCTCCCTTTGTACTTAAACCCATAGTCAAACACCATCTGAGGCAGTCTGCTTAACAAGTAAGGGAACTCAGATCTCCGTAAGCATAAGCAGAGTAAGGGTAAAAACACTCACTATTGTGATTGTTTCAATCCACCCACCCTCATATACCCTCTAAAAGAATTTTGAAAACTTACATAACTATTCCCCCATCATTTTTAATTTGATAACTCTATTTTTTAGTACAGGAAGTCCCTGAGTTACAAACATCCAACTAAAGCAATGCTCCAGTCTCAGATTATAGGCACATTCCACCATACCTGGATAATGTTTAAGTTTTTTGTAGAGATGGTATCTTGTTGTTTTGCTCAGGCTGGTCTTGAACTCGTGGCTGAAAGTGATCCTTCTACCACCTCCTCCCAAAGAGCTGGAATGACAGGCATGAGCCACAATACCAAGCCAGTACCATGCTGTTTTGATTACTATAGCTTTGTAGTATATTTTAAAGCCAGGTTGTATGATGTATATAACCAAAGTTAACATCTTTCTTCTCAACATTGTTTTGGCCATTCAGGATCTTTTTTGTGCTTCCATGTGAAATTTAAGATTGTTTATTTCTGTGAAAAATGTCATTGGAATTTTGATAACTGTTGCATTGAATCTTTAGGTCACTTTGGGTAGTATTCATAATAACCAAGAATGAACTCAACCTTAGTATCTGTCAACCAATGAACAAATAAAGAAAATGTGGTATATATACCCAAGAGAATAGTATGTAGCTTTAGAAAAGAGGGAAATCCTGTCATTTGTGACAACACATGAATGAAACTGGAGGACATTATGTTTCATGAAATAATCCAGGCATAGAAAGACCAATTCTGCATGATCTCACTTACATGTGGAATCTTAAAAAAATTACACTCATAGAAGCAGAAAATAGAATAGTGGTTACCAGGGACTGGAGTAGGGAATGGGGAAGTGTTGGTTAAGAAGTCACAATTTCAGTTAGACAAGAAGAATACATTCTGGAAATCTACTGTATAGCATGGTGACTATTATTAATAACAACATACAATGTCCATAGTACTTGAAAATTACTAAGAAAGTAGATTTTATGAGTTATTACCACTAAAATGATGGTACCACTAAAAGAATGTGAGGTAATGTTTATATGAATTAGCTTGATTTAATTATGCCACAGTGTATACGTAAAGTATCACATCATACACTATAGATACAATTTTTTCATTTGTCAATAAATTCATATTTTAAAAAAGAAATGAAAATTATCTGGTTCAACCCTTAGACTTATATCAGAATTTTTGGTAATGATATCCAGCAATTTGTGCTTTAATAGGTCGTCTAATTGATTCTGATACGTACTTTTGAGAACCACTGACTTTCAAAATAAAATCTAACATTGGGAGCCTAGTATACAAGAATCTCTCCTGTTTAAATGTTACCAGTCTCCCACATTAATGAGTCCACACTTCAGTCTCTCTTTCATAATAATAAGATTTTATGTTTGTTATAAAAATAGAGTTAGACTTTTCTGTGTTATCACAGTTTAATATATTGACCCTTCTAGTGGTTGTTAAATTTTATCAAGTAAAACAATCTATTGGAAAAACTTATTTTAAATTCAAATTCTTGAAGATTCTAGAGATTGTGGTTCAATAAAAATGGATGAGGCTCAGAAGTGTGTTTTAAAAACACCATAGCTGCTTTCTGTCTGTGGTCAAAACTACCACTCTGACGGGGCACTTCTGAGCGCCAGAGGAAGGTAGACAAGTCTAGCTCCTCTCCCTGATGGCCACATGAGCAAGCTGTGAGTTAATTAAGAGATGCCATCTGTAGAACTGCTTCACCTGCTCCCAACTTGGGTGAAAAACTAAACCTAAGAAGATATTTCCTTCTTTGTAATAATTTATGAAAATAACAAGCATATTGTCTAGACCTTATTTTATTTGCATCCTTTTAAAGCAACAGAGAAGAACATATGTGAAAAACATGTAAAATGTCAAGTAAGAAATGCCTAGTTCAAAAATGAAAAAACAAAAAAAAAGAAAAGATCTTTCTGTTTAAATTGGATGAGAGTCAGTTTTAGGGGATGGGAGATGGTTCTTAGTGTCAAAATTGGTGTGCTTTGTAAACAGATCAAAGGTGTGAGGTAAGGATTAAAACTCTTTATTTTTATTTTTTGTGATGTCTTTTTGTTCCAGCAACTCTTGCCACTGAACTACCTTGGTATCTTGGTCAAAATGAATCACTCATTTATGTTTATAGATCTACTTCTGAACTCTGTTATATTGATCTATGTGTCAGACCTTTTCTGATGACAAACTCTTAATTAATGTAGCTTTTTCACAATTCAGATAAGTAAAAGTCCTTTAACTTTGTTACATTTCTTCCAAAATAGATTTGGTTATTATCAGTTCTTTACATTTTCTTGTAAATTTTAGAATTAACTAAGTAATATTTACAAAACAGCCTCCTGGGGTTTGAGTTGGGATGTTTCATCTGCAGATCAGCTGGTGGAGAATTGAAATCTTAAACACACTGAATCTTTTATGACAATAACATGTCTTTTTAGGTCTTTTAAAATTTCTTACATAAGTCTTTACTTTTTAGGTATAAATCTTGCACAAATTTTGTTAAATTTATTCCCAAGTATTTCTTTTTTTTTTTTTGTGATGTTGAATATATTACTGATAGTATTTAAAAAATTTCCATGTTTAATTAACTTTTGCTAATATCCATTATAGAAATACCTGGTACCTTGTGACCTTGCTAAACTCATGCAATACAATTAGAAAGATTTTTATTGACTTGTTATGATTTCCTATGGAGACCATTATCCATACATTGTCTATGAATAAAGACAGTTTAGTTTCTTTCTTTCCCATGTATGTCTCTTTATTTTCTCTCAATGCCTTATTGCATTGACTAGAACCTCTAATACAGTGGTTCTCAACCTTCCTAATGCCACGACCCTTTATAAAGCTCCTCATATTGTAGTGACCCCCCCCAACCATAAAATTATTTTGCTAAGCAACGAAAATAATTTTATGGTTGGGGTTCACTACAATAGGAGGAGCTGTATTAAAGGGTCATGGCATTAGGAAGGTTGAGAACCACTGCTCTAATGTAATGTTAAATAGAAGTGGTAAGGGCAGACATCATCATCATCTTCCTGTTCTTGGGGAAGCATATTCAGTCTTTCACCTGTAATTAGGTTATTTACTGTAGTTTTTCAAAGCCAGTCTTTATGAAATTGAGATAATTTCCTTCTGTTTGTAGTTTAGGAGATATTTTTACTATTAAATAGTATTGACTATTGTTAACTACTTTCTCTGCTTCTATTGAGATGATCACATTGATTTTTCATTGTATATATTTTTTATGTTGGTATTGAAGATTGAGTGGCTTTATTTTGGTAGGAAAAATCACCTTGTGATATGAGGGGTGATTTAAAAAATAAATTATCATTTATGACCAAGCCCATTGTGTCTGGAATATTGTTCTCTGATGTGTGTCATGATTTAAACTATAGTGGTGAATAGGGCAATCTTGATTTTTTCATTAGGAATCAATGAGATTGGATTATTTAAATTTAGTACAGGCATTCTTTTAGGCAAAATAATAAATTATAATCTTTCTTGGGAGGAAAGGAAAGGGGAATTAATATTGATTAAGAATTCCCTGTTCTACCAGAACATTGTACCCAAAGATTGCATTGATGTACACAGCTATGATTTAATAAAAAAAAAAAAATCCCTGTTCTTAGGCTCTTTGCATACAGTTTACCATTTAAATTTGTCTTTACAACATATCTCGTAGCTAAGAGACATCTTTCAAATGAGGAGGCAGACTCAGAGAAAGTTACTCATAGAGTGAATCAGATTCATGCACTTTTACTTTTAAAAAGCAGTATTAAAACATAGTTTATCTGGGAATATGAAGGAGTACATCCCCCACCATCCTAGAACCCTTATGCTCAGCTATTTTTGGAAATAGAAGTTGGTTTTTCTGTCTAAACATCAGGGCCATTTTATTGCGTGCTTGTATGTAATCTTCTAATACTTATCGTGTTCGTAGGAAAGAAATACAGGTAAAACAACAGGTACATTGTGCACCAGTAAATGATGGCTGTTGTTATTATATTTGCACTTTATGTCTTGATAATATGGTCTCCTTAAGGTTGTAGACAATGTTCTCTATATCTTCTGTAATCCCCCTAGTAGTCATCATAAAGCTAAGCATGATGTAAGGGTTTTAAGAAATACAGATTGGATCAATAGCTGCTTGATGAAATTTCCCAGGACCTCACTGTGACAAAGCAGATGCACAATTTGTCCAAGTTGAATGTGGAGGAGGAGTGAGAAAGACCGAAATGGTTTGTAGATGGCAAAACAACTTTGTTTCTTATTAAGAATATTTAAATCAGTTATTTTTTCCCTCTTTTATCAATATTATTATTTTACATGTTTATGGGGTACATGTGGGTGTTACATGCATAGCTTGTGTAATGATCAAGTCAGGATATTTAGAGCTCTACCACCTTGAGACTTTTGTGTTGATATCCTTTCAAGTTCTCTCTTCTTGTTACTTTGAAATATAAATAATATTATTGCTAAGTATAGTTACCCTTGTCTGCTATCAGACATTAGAACCTACTTCTATCTGTGTGTTTGTCCCTCTAACCAACCTCTCTTCCTTTCCATCCCAATCCACCAATCCCAGTCTCTGGAATCTATCGTTCTTTTTCTATGTCATGAACCTCAGAACACAGGAGTGCTCAGTTGGTTGTAGGAGCAGAGCATTATAGTATGTGGCTTCGTGCAGAACACTGGGCACATAGTATATTCTAAATATTTAATGGACCATTTAAAAATTGTATTCTCCATTTAAAAAATATTCTTTATGACGAAAAAATGTCCTTGTTAAAGATCGATTGTAGGGTGTTACATTCTTCTTTCTTTACTTTTCCCCAACATATTGGCTCATTTATTAGCACTTTTGTGAATAAGTTTGAATACATTCAGTTTCTCTATGATTTTAATGGCTCTGTAAAATTTCCATTAGGATAAGTAATAAAGTACTTGATGAAAATGAGAATAGATAGCCTAAAAAGTGATGAGGTTCAGGGTCTAAGTATATCACATTATATGTTGTGCAACCTGTTATCTCTAATACTTCTGGTAAATAATGGTTAATGATAAATATGATGAATTACATTGGAGGGATGATGAGCTCATATGGGGGACACGCAGGCTTTGGAATATATGCAGTGAGTGGTAGAAGTCATTTTGTTCTGTTTATTGTTATCAGAGAATAGATGGTTTTATCTCTTAAGTTTTCGACATCAACTGAAAGAAATATTTCTTTCTTACCCAAATTACTCTTCTAATCCACGGTCACTTACGCTATTTCACAATTTCTCTAGCATTTTCTTGCTCTGGATCTTTTAAAGATATCTAAAATATTTTTCGTCTAATTTTATACTTGATTTTGTGGCTACTTTATGTTAGGGTTTGGGCTAGTGGATGCAAGTTTGAGAAATGACGTTTCCAGATAAAGATTAGAATAGAAAGAAGAAGATTATTGTACTTTTTCCAGATAGGAAGAAGGCCAATACAGGGAAAGGGAGATAGTGTTGGGAGAGAGTCAGATACTCAAGCTTTTTATTTAGGGGGTGAAGAAGGTTTATGGCGGTAGCCAAATTAACAGGGTACTGCTGTATTTGCTCCCTTCCTTAGCAGTAGGCTGATAACAGAAGTGGTGGCGGGTGTCAAAGCCTATGAGTTGGTTCTTCTGCCTTTCCTTGGAGACAGGCTTTATTGCTGGAGATCCTGCTAAGTCCTGAAGCTTCCATCCCTGCTGTTCACTCAGGAACTCTGTAAAAAGTAGATTCTCCAAAGTAATTATAAAAGAGAAAGATTTACATCTTTCTTTGTCTGCCCAGTTCTGTTCAGAAGTTGTGCAAAGCAGAACTCCTCTGGGGTGCCTATTATTGAGAGAACTCCTAGGGTTGGTCTTTCACTGGTACTAGGAAATTGTGGGATTCGATATTTTCCTGTTATTTTTTGCAAGGCTGCCCTTCCATTTTATAGTACTTCCTAAGTTCCTGGGTACCTGTCATAATAGCCATGTGGGGAAGGTTGTAGGACCTAAACTAGCCAGACCAGCTGTGTAATGTTGGCTCTGGCATGACCAATTCCATCTTACTCTTAGTTGGATAATATGATTACCAAAATTTTTCCATGCTTTGATGGTTTACAATTCTATGAATTCTAAGATTGATCAAAATGTTGCTGGGAAATATGATTCCTGGTGTGTGTACTCCTGATTTAAATACATTGGATCCAGGTGGCTAATCTTGAAAAAAGCTTTACTGACATGTGAGTATGTACACATGCATACGTATGAATATTGATATATGCGATATCTTCTTTAGTGTTGAATATTTAGAAGCTTAACCAGGATTTTAGAAGTTGTGAAGTATACAAAACTCTAGAAATTGGCCATTAATAATAGCTTTCCTTGATGACATAGAAAACATTTTGATTATTGTTTGGCAACTGACGTTACAAATGTTGGGTACATTTCCCAAGGGATAGGACAAATAAATGTGCTGTTTCTAATGATTCTATTAATTGGGTTGATGGTCCTTTCTAAGGGTCAAAATTTAAATGCCCTATTTTTTTAAAAACTAATTTATTTCAACAAATCACTGTTAAGTGAGTCTTAATTTTTCTAGAATTTGTGTTAAATATGATCATAAACTGTTGAGTCTACTTTGGTGGAGGAAGGCAGTGTATTCTGTTAGCCAAACACCTTATCTTTCATTTTGAGAAGGAAGTTGGTGAGCAAAGCCAAATTTAATCTGGAATAACTTCTGTAGTCAATGAAAAAGCAAATATAAATCCTGTTTCTGAAGAAAGTATATTCAGTGATGACTTAGGCGAATGCTGGGGCCTGATAAGAGGGCTCCTTCAGGATTTTAATGGAAATGTGACTACAACAAGGGATTGACAGAAATCACCTCTGATTTCCAGATAATGCACAAATCCAATGTCATTGAAAGTCGATAAAACAGATTTCCATAAAGGGGATTTAAAATTCTTCCTACCCTGCTTATTCTGAAATAGGACAATTCTTATGCAACTTCCTTTATCTGACAACTGAATTTTAATGGGGTATCTGGGTGTCTTTAGCAGTAACATAGGATTATTTCTACTTCCCCAGATTTTTTAAAGCCACTTTGCTCTCTGTAGTTATATAAATGCAAAGTAATAAGATCATAATATCACTATCTGGTATAAGGGCTTTCATCTTAGCTGTTAGAGTGGAACACTTGCCTCTAAGGTTGTTTGGTTTCCCAGTGTGCTGAGAAATGTACCTTTCTGAGCTAAATCTTAACATTTGCAATCATCTCCTCCTTACCCATAGGCCTCAGGGCAAATTGTCCACAGCATGATACATGCATTGGGGAGGAAGCGAAATGGGTGTCCCTAGCACATCATTCCCTAGGAATGAAGCTTCTTGTAATTGATGCAAAGCTAAATGTCTGCACAGTACTCTGTGGCCTTCTCCCTTCAGTGTGGCTTAAACACTAGCCACTGAGACTTACTCATTTGCAACTGCAGGAAGGAAAATTCTGCTGCTGTGGAAGGTGATCACTGATTGGGGAGGTATGCAGGAAGAGGATCCTATTTTGGGAGAAAGGGCCGCAGGCCTCAGAGCCTTTCCCTGCTATTATAAATTGGTTTCCTCACCCATGCCCCAGCAGACTCTGAGATACACATTAGCATGGAGGAAATTTATTAGGGAATACCTTTGGGATTGACACCTATAAGGGGGAAGGGAAACAGAGGAAAGGGGTAGTTGGGCAGAGAAAGAAGCTGGGCTGGGGCAATCTCAAGGACATCCTCAGTTGACGTCTTGGGACGTTCTGAAACTGGGACTTTATTTCACACAGCAGCAAGGGAACTTAGACTTTATTTTAGTCTTTTGACTAGTCACTGGATGCATGCTGCCCCAGTGGCCTGAGGTAAGGAGCTATCTCCAGCTGAAGTAATTTCTGGAGAGAATTGGCCATGAAGAGTTGTCCGTCCTATAGCTTTGACCATCTGGGGTGCACGCTGCAGTGTTCCTTCATTCCCTATGTTATGGTATGTCTCCAGAGACAGATGGGGGCAGTGGGTGAGGAGGGCATATATATTTTTTCTTTATTCTTAAATTAAATTAAAAATCTCAGGTTTGATGTATCTTGTGTATGTGAATCATCTTGTATATGATAGTACACACGATTAGGTTACATTGTTTGGGTTTGTTAGGTAAAGTCCAAGTTGACAAGAATGACCCAATTTGTATGTATGATCAACTTTTTGCAGCCTACTCCTACCTGATTTACAAGTTTTTGTCACTGTTGATGAGCCATTTACTTATTTCACCAGTATGCAAAGTTCATAGGAACAGAACCTTTCCTACAGTGCTGAAAAGTGTATCAGGAAAGAGTTGGGTTTTGAGCACCAAGATAGAAAAATGGGTGTATATGAGCTCTTCTATCTCCTCTAGTCAAAAGTGTGTCCAGCTGGTGGATAAACAGGTGATTTTTAAGCTTTACAAATGGAGAATTTTCTCCATTGTCATCCTGATTTACATTTATGAAATTATTGTTTATTGTGAACAGACCTTTAGACTGGATACATATGTCTTTATTAGCAGTTAAAGAACACATTTAAGGTGAGAATTTGTCAAGGTTGGTCCAGAAAGTCTTTCTTTTCTAGAAATTACAATGATTCTTGTGAACTTTGTATTACCAATGAATTAGAGAAGTCATTGAAATGCACAATTAAGTGCCTTTCATGCATGCCACTATTCATTTATCTTACCTTTGTCTCTATTTGCCAACGTTCTATCTTCTCTTGGAATCAATTGAATCTTAACTATCCACCTAGATGGTTATGTTTTCACTGTGTAATCTTGAGGGAGTGTGGGATTACATAGCACAATTTCTTCTTGTAGAGTCTTCGAAACCTACTCTAATGTTATCTTTTGGGTTGCTCTGAAGGTGGGTGTGAGGAAAATTAAATTAATTTCCAGCCCTCATTAATGAAGGTATCAAGATATTATAAATTTTATGGTTCTGGTTGCTATACTTTTTGCCATTTTATAAGCTCTGATGATTAAGTTCACAAACTCGTCCTAGAAAAATTGCTACATACCTCATTGCTGAATATCAGTACAATCACCTTTGAAGGAACCCTTTTGGAAAGCTATGCTAGCTCCTATTCACTCTTCAAAGCAATTTTATAACTCTTTTTCTGGAATGACCATCAGAGCTGTCATTATACAATGACTGATGATTAACTCTGTGAACCTGCCACTGTGGGCTTACATTGGCAGTGCTGTACAAATAGCTTGGTAAGTTTTTATAACCTTGGTATTTCAGGGTCTCATAGCTATGTTCGCATTAACATGTGGTGATGGCCTGCTGTGTGGTGTTCATTATTGTCGTTGCATATTTTTGGGTGTTGTATAATAACGACTCTAATGGTCATTCTAAAAAAAGAGTTCCAAAATTGCTTTGAAGAATGGACTAGGAGCTGGCATCAGTGCATAGCTTCCCAAGTGAAATATGTTGAAGGTGACTATAGTGACATTCAGCAATGAGGTACGTAGCCCTTTTTCTAGGATGAGTTCACGAACTTAATTGTCAGACCTTTTATACCACATTAACCCACTCATATATTAATGGGTATTTGGGTTGTTTCCACAACTTTGCAATTGTGAATTGTGCTTCTGTAAACATTCAAGTGCAAGTGTTTTTATTTTAAAATGTGTTTTTTATCTTTGGGTAAATATCTAGTAGTGGGATTACTGGATCAAATGGTAGGTCTACTGTTAGTTCTCTGAGGAATCGCCATACTGCTTTCCATAGAGGTTGTTCTAGTTTGCAGTCCCACCCACAGTGTCTAAGTGGTCCTTTCACTCCATGTCCATACCAGTACTTGTTATTTTGGGCCTTTTGATAAGAGTCATCCATTTTTACTGGAGTTAGGTAATATCTCTTGTGGTTTTCATTTGCATTTCCCTGATGATTAGTGATGTTGAAACTTTTTCATGCGTTTCTTTTCCATTAGACTGTCTTCATTTAAAGAGCTTCTTTTCACTTCCTTTGTCCATTTTTAACGGGACTGTTAGATTTTTTTTCTTGCTGGTTTGCTTGAGTTCTTTATAGATTGCAGTTATTATCCCTTTATCAGATGTATAGCATACAAATATTTCCTCCCATTCTGTGGATTGTCTCTTTACTGATTACCTCCTTGGCTGTGTAGAAACTTTTTAATTTGGTCAGGTCCTATTTGTTTATTTTTGTTGTCATGATTGCCTTTGGGGTCTTATTCATAAGTTCTTTATTATGGCCAATATCTATAAGAGTTTTTCCAACATTTTTTCTAGAATTCTTATAGTTTCCTGCCTTATATTGAAATCTTTTATCCATTGTGAATTAACTTTTGTGAGTGGTGAGAGGTGTGGATACTATTTTAGTCTTTTACATATGGCTATCCAGTTTTTCAAGCACCATTTTTTGAACAGGAATTCTTTTCCCAGTGTATATTTTTATTTGTTTTGTCAAAATGAAATGGGAATATGAGGATGGTTTCATCTATAGGTTCTCTGTTCTGGTCCATAGATCTGTGTCTCTGTTTTTGTGCCAGTACCATGCTGTTTTGGTTACTATAGCCTTGTAGTATAGTGTATCTATACTATAAGAAAGACTTTCTTGGACCAACTTTGACAAATTCTCACCTTAAATGTGTTCCTTTAAAGTGGTAGTAAGGACTTTGTGGTTCCATAGAAAGCATGGAACTATTTCTAGATCTGTGAAAAGCGGCATTTTAATTGGAATTGCATTGAATCTGTAAATTACTTTGGGTAGAATAGCCATTTTAACAATGTTGATTTGGCTGATCCAAGAGCATGTTGGATGTTTTTCCTTCTGTTAGCATCCTCTGTGATTTCTTTCCTCAGTGTTTTATAGTTTTCTCTGTAGAGGTCTTTTTCTTCCTTAGTTAAATATATTCCTAGATATTTTGTGTTCTTTGTTGCTACTGAAAAAGATATTGCATCTTTGATCTGATTCTCAACTTGACTATTGTTGGTGTATATAAGAGCTACTGATTTGTGTGTTCATTTATTTTGTGACCGGAGACTTTGCTGAATTTATTTATCAATTTCAGGAGTTTCTTGGTTGGATCTTTGGGATTTTCTAGATATAAGGTCATCAAAGAGTGATAATTTGACCTCTTTTTCCCTCCCATTTGGATTCTCTTGATTTCCTTCTCTTACCTGATTGCTCTGGCTAGGATTCCCAGCTAGGATTCCCTGTAGATGGCACCTGAAATCCTGGTTTGCTTCAGCTCTAGTAAAAGATGAGAGGAGGTGCCAAAAGTCAAAGGGGCTATCTTGGCAGTGTAGGAAGGCTGGCTAGGATTTTATGCCCAGGAGACCTGTGGAATGTACCTCCTACAGCATGGTCCTACTGAATAGCTACTCTGATTTGTTGTCTCAGTTGGCTGAGTCACAGAGCGGTTTCTGGGGCTGGATGTGGTAGTCCTGCCTCCTCCCTTTGTCTCTGGCTGTCCTCAGCAATATTTCTCCTTTCAGGCATTCTTAATGTTCCCTGTGGGCTGGGATGGCCAGAAGTTTTCTAGGGAACCCATCATGACGGGGAAGCTGGTTTTCCACCTTGATCTCATTTCTTCCAATGTGAAAATATGAGTTGAGGAGATATTTTCTGTGTGCTTGGTGCCAGCAACAAGGGAAGGCTTAGCATCTGCTAAGAGTTTTTTCACTTCTTGGTGGCCTCAGAAACTGTCTTATCCTCATATTTTAGTTCTGGGATATTGCTGGTGGTAATCTCAGCACTGTATATTTGTTTTTATTTTATTTTATTTATTTATTTATTTAGTATGAAAGGTCTTTATTAGTGGGGAAGCTGCAGAACAGCATTAAGGAGGAGGAGAGAGAGAAATGGGGGAAGAGAGGAGAGAGAGAGAGAGAAAGAGAGAGAGAGAGAGAGAGAGAGAGAGAGAGAGAGAGACATGCCACACATGGGGGAAGGAAGAGAAAAGAGAGACACACGGAGAAGGAAGAGAAAAGAGCTGTATATTTGTTTTTAGTTTTTTGTGGAGGGTAGAGATGCTAGCTTACTCCTATGCTACCATTTTGGAAACGGAAACAGCTGGGACAATTTTGTGAAACAAATGGAGAATGCACCCTACCCTACCATTTATCAAGACTGAAGACAAAATATAGTGATTAAGACAGTGTAATAAGATAAACAAGGCACAGAAAAGAGCATAGAACCCAGAAGTAGATGTACACAAATATGAAAGCTTGGTACAGTGTTTGCAAAGATGGTATTGTTCAGCTATTCAAGAAGGAACTTCAGACAGTTGTCTACCTATAAGGGATAAAAGCTATATCTCTTCTTATATGTATGCTACCAAAATGTAGATGCATTTCAGATGGACTGAGTTCTATGGAATAAAATAAGAAGAATGTTTTTTATGACATCAGGTTAATGAATGAACTTTTTAACAAGATGTAAATATCACCATAAAGAAAAAGATTAATATTTTTGGTTGCACTAACAGCCAAATTTCTTACAATATAATAATCACAAAGTGAAAATTTAAATTATTTGCTAAGGGTTATTGCTACAATATGTAAAGAACTATTCAAACTATTTCAAATTGAGAAAAAGATCCAATTAAAAGATGGCAGAGTAAGAAATAGCAGTTCTCAGAAAAGCTGACTCAGTGATTAATAAACGTACAAAATGCTCAACCTCACTACTACCCTAGGAAATATAAATGACAACCACTGAAATATAATTTCACACATAACGAGTTGGAAAAAAAATTGAAAAGCACAATAAAACCCAATATAGGCGATGGTGTAACGAAATAATTCTTTTACACTGCTGGTGGGAATTTAAATTATTATAAGTCTTTAGATGAGCAGTTTTGATAAAAACTTAGTGAAATATGTGATCTATCTAGCTTATTACCCAGAAATTCCATATGTAACTAAATACTTGAGAAGAATGGTACATATGCATATCTGGATATCTATCAGAATATTTATTGTTATATTATTTGTAGCAGCAAAATAATTAGAAACAATTTCAATGTCTGTCAGTAGGACAGATAAATGAGTATATATTACTACAATGGAGCGCAGAAATAAATGAATATAGCTACTTGTATCAACACGGACAAAACTCCACAATTATGGTGGAGTGTAAAAAGCAAGTTATGGGGGGATATTTATATTATGACTTACATAGTTAAAGTTTAAAACCCTATTTTTAAAGTATGTTTGAATGTATACATTTATGTATAAGTACAAATAAAGCAAAAATACAAAAATGTGAACTAGAGAGATATACACTAACTTCAGGATAGTGATTAATTTTAGAAAGAGAAAGAATGGAATAGGATGAGGGGGCAGTTAATATGCACTGACCATGGCTTTCCCCCCACCCTCAGCGATTTAAAAAAATAGCTTAAAAAAAAACAACACAGAACTTTTGGCCAATTGTTTAAGTTTGTTTAGGCTGGGCGATGGGCATATGAATGTTTATTCTGTGTTTCTTTATGCTAATTTTTTTTATCAAGTTCATCACAACAGATTTTTAAAGGGAGAGTAGTCTTTCAAATGCCAATATTACACAATAATTGCATAGTGAAGCAAGAATGCAAAGCAATTTTTTCCTTCTCAAATGCATAGCAAGTTGCCTCAACATTATATATTTAACAACTGTTGCTTTTACTACTGATTTGAAATCACACCTATTTTCCATGTTTTCTCCCTATATATATTCTCTATTTCTTTTATCATTACCTTTGTTGCTATGCCAGTATCACAGTTTTGATTTTCGCAGATTAGTACATAGTATACTTTGGTATCTGGGAGAACAAGCCCTCTTTCCGTCATTTGTCTTTTCAAAACTCTTTTAATTATGCTTGTATACTTTCTTTTCCAGTTAACATTTTTAAACAACACATCTATTTTCTCACCAAAATGCATGTCCTAGAAATGAGATTTTAATCGGAGACATCCTTGGGGTTTTTTAGATCATAATTTTGGGAATTTAAAAATGTTTGCAGTAATGAATTTTATCACTTAGCAATCTGGTTTAGGCATACACAGATACATGCCTATTTATGTGGTGAAGAGTTCAACTTTAGGAGCTATCATAAAATAATAACTCAATTTTGGCTTCTGAGCTATTTCCTTACGTTTATGAAGAATAATTTGGATTTTGTGCGGATCCAGAGCACTGAGCTTCCCTTTATGGCGGCTCCCGGCTAGTCATCTTCACAGACGTATTATTGGCACCTGTCGTGTTAAGTTTTTCTCTCAAAATGCTGGAGGCTGACTTTCACAATTTACATTCTTTGTATTGATCACCTGTGTTTTTATTTTTCTGCTTGAAGGTTTTTGGCAGTAAAGTACAATTATGTACATGTTGACTATCTTATGTATGCTTTGGTAACTATTGGAATAATTTTGTGCTGTTAACGTCAGTGTTAATTTTACCCATTGGCGTATGAGAATTTCTTATACCCATTGACTTAATGAGAGACTTTTCAGAAATGAGTAGTTCTCCCAAGGTGAACTATATATTTCTGCATTTTTTTCCATTGTACATTGTACGTCCTTCATTAATTTTCAGTGATGTATTTATAAATTTATTCTTATCCCTTTTCATATTAGCGGTTATGTTTGGACTTAAGTAAGATGGATCTGGGCCCACATCTTACTTTTGTCACTTTCTAACCAATAAGTAACAAACAAGCTGTTTAATCTTCCCAAATCTTCTTTGTCTAATATATAAAAAAGGAGTTAACAGTACCAACTTGATGGAGTTGTGTGATTCATTGATAAAAAGTGAATATAAGCAGCCTGAAAAACCAGTAACCATTTTATCCTCTTCAGCTGCTGTAATAACATTATTTGTTGCTATTCCTCCAGAATTAATGAAGAGAAAAAGATTGAAACTACAACTAAGATGTGTATTTACAAATATTTGATAAAATACAATGTTTTAGCTTCTTCCACTCAATAGGAGGGTGGAAAAAAGAGGCATACAATTTCCTTTGAGGATGAAAGGAGCAGAAATAGAAAAAGAAGGCAGAAGAAATAGGAAAAAAGTTGAAGTCTAAATTTAAATATAGTCATTTCAGATGGTACTGACTTTCTGTAAAATGAAAAAAACAAATCCTTCCATTGACAAAGAAGGCGTCAGTGTGGAATTCAGGAATTCAGGGGCAAGTCTGATCTTTTATTCATCTATCAAGGCATCCATCCACCTCTCCATCTATTTATATATTTACTTAATTTCTTATTCTTTATAGCAACATGTTTTAAATGTTTATTATGTGGTAGGCAAAGTAGGAAGAAGCGCTTTATATAACTTATATTTTTAAAAACATATGGTATCCTTTTCAAGTAGTATTTTCACTCAGGCTCAAATCAGGGCCAGCCCCTCTCTTTGTGCTACCTTTGCATTCTAATAAAATGAGCAATGAGATGGAAATTACAGAGCACCACATCTGACGGAGAAATTTAAGGATTGTCCTTTCATCCCATGTTACATGTTACCATATTTGTTTTAACACTCTGCTTATAAAATGTCTTGTTTTTTTCCCCCGTGTCTTAAGAGATGAGAACTTTTCAGATTTGGGGAGGTTGAACACAGAAGGTTTCACTGGAAATTAGATATTCTGATTTTAGGAGCAGAAGCGTTCTGACCTCTTTTTATGGTGTTTCTTAAAGAAGAAATAATTGGCCATTGTTTATTCCATTATTAATGTTTTCTCATTTGAACTAGATTCACAGGGCTGGTCACTCTCTGTTCTTTAGAAACCTGAAATAAACATCAGTATAATTTGGGCACACAAATTTCTCATAGAAACTTGGTAAAATTACCTGTTCTTTTTGTTTCAATAATGTGGAATTGGTCTTTCTGAGAAAGTTGCTCCTAGGTTTTAGAGGTGACTTGAGAAAAATAGTTAACTATTAAAAAATTTAGTTTTTATATTTTTTCCAAAATATAAATTATAGAATCAGAACCTTTAGGCCTAAAAAGGAGGGTTTGACTAAATGTCCTCTGGGACAGGCAGGTACTCTTATCATTCCCATTTCACAGGTGAGTATAAATATTGTTTATTACTCACTTCCTTCTGATAATATCTTCATAAATAAAAGAATTTGTAGAAGCTCATTTCCTTGATACAGTCTTTTCTAATTTTATCTGTAGTTGAAAAGGAAAGCTAATAGTTTCAGGCTTTTCCCTGACTCATGAAACCTCAGCATTATGTTAATCCAGCCCGGTTTCTGGGCAAAGCAGACATAAAAATTCATTTCTGTGATGCTCTCTTTCTCTATCTTCTAAAGAGGGAATCTCCTAAGGATTTTTAATTTCTTGTGATTTTATATTTCATCCTGTCTTCCCCAGGAAGACAAGTAAAGTGTCTAGCATCATGCTGCAGGTAAGGATAAATCTTCAGAGTTTTTCATTTTATTATTATTATTTTTTGAGACAGAGCCTCAGGCCATTGCCCTAGGTAGAGTGCTGTGGTATCATAGTTCACAGCAACCTCCAACTCCTGGCTTAAGTGATTCTCTTGCCTCAGCCTCCCAAGTAGCTGGGACTACAGGCGCCCTTCCACAACACCCGGCTATTTTTTGGCTGTAGCTGCCATTGTTGTTTGGCAGGCCTCGGTTGGATTCGAACCCGCCAGCTCTGGTGTATGTAGCTGGCACCTTAGCTGCTTGAGCTACAGGTGCCGAGCCAAGAGTTGTTTTTTTTTTTAAATCAGACATGTATTTCTTTAGTTTTTTCCAACCTTCCACAATTCCGATGGCTCTTTGACAGAGACGATCAGGGTACTACTGAACGTATGTGGCAGGAGGTACTGAGCAGGCTCAGAGGAAGCACAAGTTCAGGAGCATCTTCAAAGATGAATAGGAGCTCTGGGGAGGAGGCCAGAGGGAGAGGCAAGAACACAAGGAACACTCCAGGTGGAGGGAGCAGTGAGCGTGCAGACACTTGACCTATAGAACCGTGAAAAACCACCGCACGTTCTCCTTGCATCCAACCTCTCCCACACATCGAGTCCCTGATTCTTGTCTGACTTCATTCCTCTGTCTCTCCCCCAGCTTCCTTTACTCCTCTCTTTCTTTCTGTGTCCTTTGCTTTTGCAGGTTCCCCTTCTTCTGTTCACTTCTCAATGGTTGCCCATCCTCAGGGCTCTGTCCCTTGGCCTATTTCTTCCTCACTTTAATTCATAGATCGTATCATCTGCTCAATGGATTTAATTACTCTCTTTGCTAGCTGCATGTAGAGAGTTATTTTTTTTTCCCCAGTATGTTGACAGTAATTAAATTCAGAATCTGCTATGAATCCTAGCAAACAATTCTACTTTGTTGTCTTAGATCTTTTCATCTCTTTGGAAGGATATCAGTGTCAATCTGTGTGCTTTGGGACATTATGCATTTATTTTCTTCTTCCATAAATATTTTTTGAGTGCTTATTAGATGTCAGACACGATGCAGGAGGCCAGAGATGTAACAATACAAGGGGATGTGAAATTAAATAGCGCAGGGAGTTTGACAGACTATTAGTCAAGAGGGGCTACACTCTGTTCTAGTGAAAAACATAAATTCCAAAGTTTCGGTGACTTAATGCGACAAGGGTTTATTTTCTCACTCATCATGTTGTCTTATGCCACCACTATGAAGTTCTTTGCTTGCGGCTACATGAACAAGTGAGAGAATATGGAGAATTTCTTGCTTATTATTACTACTTCAGACAAGAGTGTTGCCATCTCTCTCAGTCAGAGGAACAAAGCCAGATGCAAAGCCCTGCCCTATAGCAAGAAAGGCTGGAAAAACTTGGGGGAGACTTGGAATAGGTGGTGGGCACCACTGTCTCTGCCATGCCCAGGGCAGGGATCAAGTGCTACTTCTCCAAGGAAGAGACATTTAAGCTAAGAGTTGAAGAGTAGGAGGAGCCAGAATACATGGCAAAGCACTTCAGGCCGAGGGAGCTGGGTAAGCTGTGAGGTGGGAAAGAGCCTGACGCATTTGAGGGACAGCAAGATGGCCAGTATGGCTGTATTACAGAAAGCAAACAGGAGAATGGTGAGAGCCAGTGGAATGTGGGCAGAGGCCAGCTTATGTGGGTCTGGGTCACGCAGACGATGATAAAGTTTTTGGATCTTCTGTACTAAATGTAACAGATATCCATTTAAGAATTGTAAGCAAGTGGGTGACATTGGGTCCTTTGTGATCACTCTGGCAGCAAGGAGAATTTACTGGAGAAGATACAAATAGGTCTGGGAGACCGGTTAGGAAAGTTTTCAGAAGTCCAAGAAAGAGATGATGGTGGTTGGGATAAGGGAAGGAGCAATGGAAATGGAGAGAAATAGATGTGTCTGTGAAGTCTAGATGAGAGAGCAATGAGACGTGGAGGGTGAAGGAGAGAAGGTATCCCCTAACACTGGGTTTCTCCCAAGAGCAACTCCTGAGCTAGGAAACAGCACAATACACAGGTTTGTCTGGTGAAGGGGTGGAGTGGGGGTCACTTGTTCAGTCTTAGGCACACAGACGTGCAGGTGTCTAAATAGAGATGGTGAGGGGAAGTTAGGTATATTCTATGGAGCTTTAGATGGTGGGAAGTTAGGTGTATTCTATGGAGCTCCTTCCTATATGCTGGAACTCCTTGGTTTAAAGGAAATAATTATAACCATAGAAGGACTGGGAGTCCCTTAGGTAGGAGAAGAGAAGATGGGTCAAGACGCCCCTCAAGAGTCCAAGGTTAGGAAGAGTTGGAGGAGAAGTCGCCAAAAAAATGACAGAAATAGATGGAGAGGGAAAAGAAAAACTTGAAGAGTATAAGGTCGTACAAGAGAACAGGAGAGGGGACTCCAAAGAAGAATTTCTTGGAAGTAGTCTGATGCCAGGTCAGTAAGATAGACTCTGAAAATGTCATTAGATCAGGTACATGGAGGTTTTCAATGACCCGACCAGAACAACAGTGCCTTTGGCAGGTAACAACTCCATTAGCAGTTTTGAAGTTATGGCTGAATTCTCTGAGCAACTTCTCTAATAACTGTATATATTTTTTTAAAGCTAAACGTTCAGAAAGTTTCCTATAGAAATAGAATACCATTTAATAGAATTGAAATTTTAACAGTTTCAGCACACAGCAGATTCATGCAATTTAGATAGGTTTCCAAAGTTGAAAACTGACAAAACATTTTTTTAGGAAGTTTAAAAATCAGTATGCCAGTAGAACAAGGGTGATGTCAACTTAAACCTATCATACCTTCTTAGCATGCCTTTGTACTGATCTTAAACTTAGTGTTTCTATTTGCTTTTTATTTAAAATAACAAAGCGCAGAAGGCCGGAGAGGCTAGCACAGTCGGAATTATGAAAGGGATGAATTAAGAGAACAGCTCTATGAGGCAAAGTTAATGATGCCGCCTCCTGTGCAGGAGAAATGGAGAAGGGGTGCTGAACAATCCTCGAGCTGTGACTACAGACAAGTGCAGAGGGGACACTGACTCACGGTGCCTCGTTTCTGCAGAGGCCCAAAGGGAGGAGAATTGGGCTTGAATTTCTGGGTGAGGGAATTGGAGGGAGAATAGGAGCTTTTTAAATGTGATTAAAGAACTATGGAAGGCTCTGAAGGGAAGTGGGAGATGTCCCATCTTACCACACATCCTGCAAGTAGCAAAGTCACGTGCAGGTCTGTCGTCGTTGAACTTGGCTGTCCGGGAACAGGTGGTTATCACCCATGGCCGAGGTCCTGGCTAATAAGGGAAGTAACCAGTGAAGCCCATGAAGTGGGCTGCTGAGCTCAGCCCACTCCCTTCTCGTAGCATCTTCCAGCCAGGCCTTTCTGATGTTTAAATACCCAGGAGGACACTCTGAGACCTACTCAGACATGTTTGGGAGGTCTGAGACTTAGGTCATCCTTTGCCCTATTTAGTGAAATTGGCTCAATACACAGCCAATTATATTCTGACTTCTTCTTACAAACTACATCATTTCCTTCTGTAAGAACCTTCCTACTGTACCCATTTTCCCCAGGTTCCCTAGCATATCTCAGTGACCAATTTCTTTTAATATTAAAAAAATTAAGATATTAGTATCTAATTTCTGGTATTACTATTAAATGTTTAAGAGTTGTGACAATAAACGACATGCATAGGCTCTCAGAAAATGCTGATTCCGGTCCCATTTGCTCTTGTCATGATGGGTGGGCAGTCCTGTCTGGGCTGCTCCCTTCTCCCACCTGCCCTCCTTGGATCTCACTTCTTCTGCTGGCGAACGTTGTGTCAGAGGAAGGAAGAGATCCAGGCCAATGTTTTACAAACTGCAGGTGTCATTCTTTAAGTGGGGTGTTGCTCAGGCTTTAACATGTAGTGAAAAGGAAACAGCATTGCACAGCATTAGAAAAAATATTGTTTCCTGAAAAGATCCTTTAATAGTCAAATTTCAGCAATCTGAGTGTGCAGCTTATGTGAGCCCAGAAAGTGCCTCCAGTGCGATGATCTCTGAAGATCCCCGGGAGTGTGAGGGGACCCCACTATTGGAACCACTGTGCCGATGGGCTTCTCTTGCAATTTCTTTGGCTGCCCCCAGAAAGCTTTTCCAGTGTGCTGAGCTGCTTCCCTGCTTCCCCGCACCCAGTGAGTAAACACAGCCTTTCTTTTAAATGTTCCCCACTGAACAGACACAAGGTATTTTAAACAGAGTTTACCCAGTTTCAGGGCAACAGGAGGGATGGGAGAAGTGGATTACACTACAGGAAAGGAAAACAAACCTGGGTGTTATGCAAATGGCTTTTGGAGTCTGTCCACGTGCCACACACAGGCTGTTTATTGAGCTTTTCCCTCTTGAGCTTGGACTGCTACCATGTAGCAGGAGGCCAGCAATCTTGCAATATGAGAGTGCCCTTAGTTATATTCGTTCCCTGAGTCAGGGCCCAACTCTTCCTGACTGCTTTACTAGGAAGGAATAAGCGTTCACCTCGTAGTAGTCAACTTTTCACATTATTCTTTGAGAGCAATTTAAGTTTAGCTACTTGTTGACTGGCATTTCCTTTCCTGAGTCTGAGTCTGAGCATGGTCAGACTATATTTTTTCATGAGTAGCACCTGGCCCTTAAAAGTCTTAACATTTTGAGATGATGAGTCATTCTTAAAGGCTTCAATGAACCCAAACCAAATTATGAAGCGTAGGTGTGGTCAAAGACCTGGAGCTTTTCTTTCTCTGAGTCAGTTTCTGCCAGTTTCAGCTAGTGGGAAATTTGTTTCCAAGAAAGTATATGTGGCTGTGAATGGTCAGAGGTTGAATAAAATCTCTCCTGTTAGCATTCCTGGTGCTGTATAATCTACCTTATAGCGGTGCCCAGCAGAGGAGAATACGCAGACAAAAGCATATTCACAGAAAGAATTTCTAGAAGAACGCGAGAAGTAGTTAAGGGAAGCGAACCTCACCCCCAGTCGGCCACACTCTTCCATCCCCAAGTCTTTGGTGTTCCTCGTCCATTTTACACTCACCCCCCACCCCCCGAGGGCAGTCTGTGCTATTTCCATGTTCCCAGCTCCCAACCAAGACTGGCCAATACGAGGTGCACATTCAAAGAGCGTCGTATAGTTGGATGGCTGGAAGGAAGTGACGATGCTGGGAAGTCAAGGTGAAGCCCTGGGCAGGCAGGACTGGAGAGGCTCGGCAGAAAGCTGAGAGAGAAAGGGAAGGCCATGTAGGGCTCCCAAGAACTCAGGGAGATTGAAAAAGGTAGAATGTAAAGCCTGCAGGGAACTCTTATTGATCAGATAGGAGGTGTTTCTTTATCTACAAGCTTCATTTGAGCCATTTAGGATGAGGGAATAAATAATAATCAGCACCAGTGCTTACCTCTTACTCACCGGTGCCCAACTTAATACTATGTGTCCCGACCATTTACTTAGGTTCGACATCAACTCGGTACCGGCAGACTTAATTGACTTCATTTTATGGATGCAGAAATTGAATTTTAGAGAAATTAATTAACGTTCCCGGAGTGACATGTGAAGGATGGAGTCAGTATCTGAACCCAGATCTTTCTCAATCTAAATATTGTACCCTCAGTCTCTGTTGTGGGTACATTGTACCTCCCACATCTTAGTGCCAGGTGCTTATCATTTTTGGAAGAAGGAAACAGCCTGAAGACAGAAGTGTAAGTGTAAAGAAAAATACAAAATGCAGGAGGAAGTGACTCTATTTCACAGTTTTGCCTAGGGTTGTCTTCATTATTGGGGAGTGAGGTAAGTTTTAAAATATCTGTGCACCAGGCAAATTTTAATCCATTCTGTAGATGAAGGAGCTGAGGCCCCCAAGAACTAGTGCCTCGTACGGACATAGAGAGCTAAGCCTGTAAAACTGGATTCAATCCACATTTGCCAATCTGGTTTTTTCGTCGTCTTTTTTTTTTATTTGCAGTTTTTGGCTGGGGCCGGGTTTGAACCCACCACCTCCGGTATGTGGGGCCAGTGCCCTACTCCTTTGAGCCACAGGCGCCACCCTTCTTTTTTTTTGAGACAGAGTTTCACTATGTTGCCCTTGGTAGAGTGCTGTGGAGTCACAGCTCACAACAACCTCAAACTCTTGGGCTTAAGTGATTCTCTTGCCTCAGCCTCCCAAGTAGCTGGGACTGCAGGTGCCTGCCACAACACCTGGCTATATTTTTGTTGCAGTTGTCATTGTCGTTTAGCTGGCCTGGGCTGGGTTTGAATCCACCAGCCCCAGTGTACGTGGCTGGTGCCCTAACCACTGAGCTATGGGCACTGAGCCACATTTGCCGATCTTGACGCTACACTCTCCACAGCAACCCGTTGTGTAATAGCAAACATTTGTCATAGGTATATTCATAATGTTATGTAGTAAAAGACCAGCACAGAACTCAGGTAAGTCCATTCCTTCATTTGGCTTTTGAGGAAATGAGGTGTCAGGCAAGCAAACTGACGTGGCCCTGTTCAGAGGTGGTAAAGTAAAATGCTGTGCTTTCAGCCCAGCTTTCCTGGCTCTCACAGTCCGCTTTCTTTTTAAATTTCAGGGGCATTACTTGCCCAAGGCTGTGTCCGTCTCTGTATACCAACGTGGAACACGGCAGAGTCTTCTGCTCCCTCGGGGCAGCCCTCTCTTTCAGGGAAACCACATCAGAAAGGACCCCATCCCCCAAAGGGTGCTGATCCATTTTCTTGGGTGGTGCCAGGTATGTGGAATTAGATGCTATGTGTATTAATTACTTGCTTGCAGATTTTTCGTTAGGACTTTTGTTAAAGATTAGCCTGTCACCTGGTTAAAAATGAAGGCAAATTATTTTCCATTCTGCAGCCACAGACATCCCAAGGATGGTGTATTTGCATTCAAATACTGCAAATATTTGACTTGTCCTATATGCTAAATGTGTGAATTCACCCAAGTAGAGTGTTTGTCCCTGGGATACCGAATATCTGCTGGATTGTAAAATTCAGGAGTTTTGTGAAGCACAGGGAACAGTGAGGAAATGAAACTAACTTGGGGAAAATAGGCTGCCTTTCAAGGGTAATACTCTGTGTCTAAATTACATATGTATTTTATTGTTCTTCATTTTCATGGCCAATTATAGGGAAGTTCCTTATTGTGAGAAGCAATAATTTTATATAATTGCAGTAGCTTTAGCAGTTTTGAAGGAGGTTTCCATAGCAGAACATGGTCTCAGGGAAAACAAATTACGTTGATTTACTAGCAATTCTGCAAATGGGTTATCCGGGGAATCGGGAAGTCTTTTATGAGCACAAGGAAACTGCTCACTATTTGGCATTTTAAATTGCTTGCTGGGAATATGCCAAACTGCAGACATCTAATTGTATGCTGTTGCCTCTGAGGAGTCACCATTTTGCGCTGGATTTGGAGATTTGCCCTGCGATCCTTAAGGGACAGAATTATACTCATTCATGTAAGTTGTAGAGGGCAGGGGGGATGCTATGAACATCCAGGAAGGAGCCAGGATGAGCCAGTTTATAGTAAATTCCTTTTTTAAAGCACCCTAATAATAGCTCCATGGTTTTACTCAAATTAGATTGAGTGTTGTCACCACGTGTGCAGCAGGAGAGGGAAGGCACTTGGCAACCTGGAAATGACAATGGTGTTTCTCAGAGGGCCGGATCTGATATTCCGAAGTGGACCAGAGAGTTGCTCTCCTGAGGCTCCGGCCCACTGCAGAGGCCTCCAGCCAGTGCAGGCTGCTGTCTTGAGGCTCCCAAGGACATGCGCCCTTCTTTGTTGGTGCTGAAGATCTAAATGGGGATATAAGAATGTGGGATTGGCTTTCCTCTGACTAAATGCTTAAGAGAACTCGGTTTTCTTAGGGAACTTTTGGCCCCAGTGGTAGAGTGCTTGAGGAACCTGTGCTTTATTTTCGCAGTCGGGGTGGGCAGGTGGACACTCAGAACTCACTTCCTCCTAGCACACCAGGTGAGGGGCGTGGGACTTCTGTTTGCTCCTGCCATCCCTTCACTTGCTAGTGGAGAGAGAGCTCCAGGCTGAAGTCCACACTTGGAGCTGTATGCACATCATTTTCTTATCTTTAAATTCAGGAACTCAGTAAAAAAAAAAGTAATAAAATAATTACGGCTCAAATGATACTATGTGTATTATTGGATCTTTGGTGGGTTTGCTTAATGGGAATACAAATGCCACCAGTTCAAAAAATTGGGCTCTTTTTTCATGACCTCTCAATATTTTTTCAAGAGTCTTCCTGTAACTATGAAGTGTCTTTAGTTTTTCTGGAGCTAATATTGTTCCTTTACTTTCTCTTATTTTATTTTATTATTTTTTTAATTTTTGAGACAGGGTCTCACCCTGTTGCCCTGGCTTTAGCGTAGCGGCATTACTGTAGCTCAGCACAATCTCACATTCCTCACACTCTGGGGCTCAAGGGATTCTCCTGCCTCAGCCTCTCAAGTACCTTGGACTACAGGAAGAACCACTGTGCCTTTGTATTTTGTGTAAAGCTGGGGTCTTGCTTTTGCTCAGGCTGATCTTGAACTCCTGAGCTCAAACAATCCTCCCCTCTTGAACTCCTAAAGTGCTAGGATTACAGGTGGGAGCCAATATGCCTTAAAATGAAAAATATTGTACTACTATGATTGTTTTTGGCAATCCATGAGTCAGATTTAAGGCTAATGTTCTGGAGGCCAATTTTTATTTTATTTTTAAGAGAATTTAGTCTATTATTTATAAACAAATCTTGTAATGAAATTGCACCATCCCAAAGTCTACGTGTAATCTTTGTGCCCTCCCATTTGATATCAGAGTCATTTGATAATATTCTTTACAATTCTAAAATAGAGTTTTAGTTAGTCATGGCAATGCAGGTAGAGTAGGAAGAATTTGAACCGTGGGCTATAGAGGTAGAGCTGAAGACCAGGCTGGGTAAACTTGCCACCAAAAAAGAGGGAAATGGCTCTATGCCTGTGGCCAAACGGGTTAAGGCGCGAGCCACGTACACCTGAGCTGGCGGGTTCGAATCCAGCCCGGGGCCCACCTAACGACAATGACGGCTGCAAACAAAAAATGGCTGGGCGTTGTGGCAGGTGCCTGTAGTCCCAGCTATTGGGAGATGGAGGCAAGAGATTTGCTTGAGCCCAGGAAATGGAGGTTGCTGTGAGCTGTGATGCCACAGCACTCTATCCAGGGTGACAACTTGAGGCTCTGTCTCAAAAAAAAAAAAAGGGAAATTAAGAGAAAATCTTGAGATGGAGGGAAAGGGAAGAATGTGTTGGAGCCCATGTAGCCTGTGGCTAGGAGGAGTGACAGTTGTAAGAAATCCCTGTACAGTTCAATGATGGAATGCCTGGGTGGAAAGGGCATGGAGAGGGAGTTAGCTCTTTTAACAAGCACAAGAGCTCGCGAGATGAGAGCAGTGGGGAATTGGCAGTCTCTACACCTGTGCTGTTGAGAAGCATGAGATCAGTCTTATATTAGGCTGGAGGAGAAGGAAGTCGGGAGCATGCGCATTCTATCACGAACCCGCTTACTCTGACTCTGTTTCCTCTCTTGCCTGCAGAACGCCAGCCCGGCGTCTCTCTACTGAGGATCACTAAGGTCTACTAAAGACTAAGACCTATCTTTCTAAGAAGACTGCTTTACTCTCTCTAAAACTCTCTCTTTCTCTCTATCTCTCTCAAGTAGACAGCCCTCAAGCACCTAAGAGAAACTGTACCTGAGCAAGGTAACTTAGCAGTCCACGTCTGGAACCTAGTTAAGCCAGGCCCGAGACCCGGCTAGTCCTGGGCCCTGGCAAGAAGTGTCAGAAGTGACATGTGACAAGACTGAATAGAGAATAGGAGATAGGATGATTATTTGTGGAAAGTGATTCAGGCTGTGCACTTAGGACAAGGACTTTATAGCAAGCATAGGTGTGTGATATAGGGGAGGGGAAGAATAAGTTTGCCTATGCTAGGTCACTACTGAGGCATGTCGTTGGAATGGAACCCGGCATCCTATCAGGTATGTGGGTGTTAAAAATGGGCCCGAATCATTTAAACTCCCTCTTCTCCTAACATAAGCAAAGGCTGAAATCACTCTATTCTAATGATTTTATAAAGGAGCACATATAGAATTCTGAAAGAATAATATTTATCCTTGAAGATGAGCTCATGTTTAAAAGTTACAGGTTACTTAAGTGAGATTCAGAAGGCACAACCAACAGAATAATTAGTTATTATAAGACCTGAACATTTCTCACTTTTTTATTGTGTTAAAATATACATAATGTAAAATTTAAATCTTGATCATTTTTAAGTGTCCAGTTTAACGGTATTAAATACATTCCTAATATTTGATTACTTCATCTTGTAATTGAAGAAGATACTTAGAATGTTATCTATATTTTTAACTTTATTAAGACTTAATCTGAGGTAACTTATGGTTTACCCTAGAAAAGCCATCTTTTGTGCATTTGAGAAAAATGTGTTTGGTTGGTTGGTCAAATTGATGGTTCCACTTATCTTCAATCTTTTTTCTTTCTGCTCCTTAGACTGGATCATTTCCATTGACTTCATTTTGAGTTTGCTAATTCTTTTAACTGCTCAAATCTCCCTTGTAATCTTTCTAGTAAATTTTTTTATTTTGGTTATTGTACTTTTTAATATCAAGAATCGCCTTTTGTTTTTTTGTCAAGTTTTCTGCCCCTTTAGCAATATTTCCAACTTGTTTATATATTACTTTCCTCACTTTCTCCACAGCCATTTTTAGTTCTTTGACAGAACTAATAAGAGAATTATTTAAAATCTTTGTCTAGTTGATTTATCATCAGATCTTTTCTAGGGACAGTTTCTGATGATTTATTTTTTCCTTTGAATGTGTCATATTTTCCTATTTTTAGGTATGCTTTGTGATGTATTTTGTTGTTAAAATTGGACATTTGAATCTAATATATGATAATTCTGAAAATCAGATCCTCTCCCTCCCCCAGAGTTTGCTGGGTTTTCTATATTTTTTATTTTTTAGTGTTTAAGCTGTCTGCATGCCAAAGATCAGTGTGAGGTATAAAATTAAAGTTTTCTTCCATAGATCTTTTTGGAGTCTGTACCTTTCTGTGTGTGCATAGTCATTGTCTAGTTTTACCTATGTCTGCAAGTTTGTTTATTTATTGATTTATTTGCAGTTTTTGGCTGGAGCTGGGTTTGAACTCGCCACTTCCGGCATATGGGCCCGGCGCCCTACTCCTTTGAGCCACAGGCACCGCCCTATGTACAAGTATTTTTTAATGTCCTAGAGTATAGTATCTGGTTCCCAAAAGCGGAAAAAGAGAAAACTAAAGGGAGGAGATGGGGGTAACTGGCCCTTTAAATTCCCTGGAAGTCACTTCAGCAATTTTCCTAGAAACATTTATCAGGAACTAACCCTTTTAAATTGTAAAAAATCTGTAACACGACAATATTTAAAATCATTATAGAAGGAAAAAGAAAAAAAAAGTAGGAAAACACGAGGAAACAACAAAATAATATTAAAAGGAACAGATTAAGAAAAGAGAACCAAATAGACTTCTAGGGATGAAAAATGTGTACTTCAAATTAACAGCATGAGAGACAGGTCAAGTAGAAGATTAGGTAGAGAAGAAGAGAGAATTGGTTGAATTAAATTATTGATTTAAGGAAAATTCCTAGGATGTCTGACAGATGGGATAGAAAGGCTGACGAGCAGTTAATAGATAAAGACCTTGGAATAAGCAATATAAAGTCTGCAACGAAGAGAATAGAAAAGAGGTCAGATTTGAAGAGATAGGAAGTTTTTGTAATTGAAGAAACAGATGACTTCTTAATAGAAGAAGAATCAGTGTATTCCAAATAGAATAATAAAAAAGAGACCTATTCCCTACTTGTTATCTAGTATTGTCATCGTCTTCATAGACCTCACATTTTTTATATACCCCTGGCATTGTAGGTAATGTACTATGATTAAAACAAGGACTAAAATAGCCCCATACTTGGAGAGTTCACTATTGTTGTCATTATATTCACAGTTATCTTTAACATTATAAGCGATGACATATATTGAGGACCAGAACCTGAACTAAGCATTTTAAGTTCATTACTTCATCTTCTTTTTTTTATTCTATCAAAATCTCATCATAGATTTATAACTAATGCAATTCTTTAAAATTTTTTTTTATTTTTATATATACATGTGTTAATTAGTTTTCCACTTTTTGCCTTCACAGAATTTAAAAGGCTTAAAATTTAATAACAATAATAATGTTTAAGATAAGGACTAGAAACAAAAAACACATAAAGAATGAACGAAAATAAATACATTCAGAAAAGAAAACAGATGATTACTGCATCAAAATATAAAGCAATATTAGTAATTAGTAATTAGTAATTAGTAAGCAAGAAAGTAACGTTCACATTGTCAAAGCACTCACATTATAGAGTGCTTTGACTCTGAAGCTCAGTATGAAGTCATCAGTTAACTTCCAAAGTCTCAAAAAATAGACAACTAATATTATATAAATAAAAAGGAGAGTTTCAAAAAACAGATCATGCCAAATCTTATAGACAATAGAAAAAGAAGTATTTCAAAATCATTCTACTTGATCTCATACACCTGATACTGAAATTGGAGAAATTATATTGTTATAAAGGGAAATTACAAACGTATTTCACTTGAAAGTGAGGATACAATATCCTAAACAACATATGAACAAGTTGAATTAAATAATAATGTTCAAGTACGCAGTTGCGTTTTCTATCCTGGATTATTCTTTAATTGGTTTCAAGTGTTTTTAAATATATCCTCTTTTAGATTGAAATCTCACTGAAAGTTTTACTTTCTATAAAAATCAAAGGTACAAAGTGTGTGTTCAGTAATTAATTTTTGAACGACTTACTTATTATGATTAATTCTCTCCATTTCTTGAATATGAGAGAGTTTAAAATGCAATTTCACTATCACATGTAGTCAAACATGGTAGAAACACCTCAGTGCTGTCCATTTCATATGATCAATAATAGAAGCCTTTGGAGAGAAGGAAAAGTCTCTAGTTTATTACTCCTTTATTAAAGCAGCATCGCCTCCAGGTGAAGGATATTACCTCAAAGCATAGGTAAGATGAGAACAACTCAAAGAAAATAATATACACAGACTCAGTAGTCAGAAAGCCTTGATTTCCGACTCAGTCTCCTGGAGACCTCAGGGTGAGCAACCATGGGAGGTTTTCATCTTTAGGGAAATAAGTGCATGATGACATCCAGAAGCATCACCAAGCACTTATATTGGCTGGAGGATTGTGAATGAATAAGGTTCAAGATCTTGGCTTTCTTGCATGAAACACATTTCAAGAAAATTCCAATAAGAAGTATAATCATGTTTCTCTCCTTTCACACAATTGACAGAGGGGAAACAGTTTTAGCAAGAACATGACAGTTGTAAGCGTAATTATTTACTGAACATGCAATCAATCATCAATAATCTTCATAGAACTTAAGAATATGTCATAAAATTTCATTAATTGAAAGTAATTTTGATGTGTCTTTGTGAGAAATTTGAAAGCAAAGACTGTGTTTTATTATGGCATGAAATGTATGATTTATAGATATGAACTTCAAGTTGGCTGAACTTTTGAAACATGTCCCTTTCTCTAGGAGGCTAAAGATTTTTTGACAGAATTTTCAAAGAAAATGGACCTTCCACCTCAATTATTTACAGTAGCTGATGGCTATAATTTTTGAGTGCTGAGACATTTCACCATTAGATTCTAATTTGTTCCACCTTAAATCACTTTAAGGTAGATGCACTTAATAGGAAAAACTAATAATCCTTTCAAATATATGCCAAGAGGCTACTATCCGATATGTGTGGCCTCAAGCTGATTGAGCATCATTACATTATCAGGAACAGCAACATGAAGTGAAGGGGGCAATGAAGTATTCAGGGAAAAACACTGGTCAGATATAAGCTGATGGGTTTGATGTACTCAGATGTATACTACATACCAAGGGCCACTTTTGGGCCTAATGAATTGTATTGCATTAAACAGATCATGAAATGTTTACTAATCATGAAAAAACATTTTTCACATGGCTTACTAGAAATGAAAGAAAATCTGCAGCAAAAAGAGTGTTCTACTAAAAAAACTGTCAAAACAACAGGTTTTGACAAAACTCATATATTTAAAGTCTACCTCAGTGACAAAATATCATTTGTTTGAAATGAAAGAGTGCATTGCATATCATCCTAAGAGTTTTGCCAAATATAAAATAAATTTCTCTATTTGACAAGCAAATATTTTCAGGGTGATAGTGCATCTTTAAAAAACCTTCCCTTAATTTTCCAAAGAATGTCTTCTAAGAGAGTGAATTAAAAAGCAAGCAAACAAACAAAAAAAAAGCATGTCTTTATAGATTTTAGGATGTCAGAAAGCTGAAAAGATCATAGAGATCCATGTAATCTCAGCATTTTAAAAATTGAACAAAATGAAATAGAATTTACATAACCTGATCAATGTCATGATTAGTTTAATGGCAGAGTCAGAAGCAATAACTGAGAACAGTGAGAATTCATTGAGCACTTTCTATGTGCTAGGTGTTCTTGTATGTGCTTTATATGTATTAACTTATACGTAGATGGCAAAAGCCTATGAGACAGGTAATTATCATCATCTCCATGGGACAAATGAAATTGCCCATATTGCCAGGGAGTGTCAAAACCAAGTTTCAAACCTAGAAAGTTTGGTTCCAGATCTTGTACTCTGAAAAAATACACTACCATGCCAGCTTTTTTGTTGAATGATTTTATTTGAGATTTTGGGACACGAACATTTTAATCAGCCTTATTGAAGTATAATCTACATACAAAATACACCAATTTTAAATGTGTGATTCCATTAATTTTGGCAACTGTAATACAGTTATGTAACCCTCACAACAATGAAGATATAATTTTCCATTACTCTCCTTAAATTTTCATGTGCTTCATCTCAGTAGATCCTCTTACCTTATCCCTGGCTACTGGTAATCAGTGATCTTTTATCTTTGTGTGTTCTTTTCTGAGCATTTCATTAAAATTAAATCATAAAGTATATCTTTATTTGGGTCCTTCAATTAGCATAATGTGTCTGCGATCTATCCATGTTACTGTGTGTATAAGTAGTCTATTTATATTTCTTTTTTTTTTTGGTTTAACAATCTTTAATTCAAATGTAAAAGTTTAATACAAACCATTTGTAGGGCTTGGGATTCTTGGGATTTGTTCTTTTAAAAACAAGAAATGGGGAAATGCAACAAAATGATCTTTCCACTTTTCAAAAACTTCTGAGGAAAGGATAGATCATAGGGCCATAAAATATCCATTTAACCAAACCCACTTTCACCCCCTACAAGTCTTACACAGATTGCATAATCTTAATACATATTCCTGAATGAATATTTACAGTTCAGCTTTGCTTACATGACCATTTAAAAATACTTAGCACCAGCTTGCTTCCTATAATGCCAAACGAATCATAACACTACTTTTTTTTTTAGAGAGTCTTTATCGCCCTTGGTGTTGTAGTTTGGCCAGGGCCAGGTTTGAACCCGCTACTCTCAGTATATGAGGCCAGCAGCTTACCGACTGAGCCACAGCGCCGCCCTATAACACTACTTCAACGTGTGTATCTTCTTTTTAAAACATGGGGGATAGTTATTTGTGGAAAGTAATATTTAGTCTTCAGATACATTTCCCAGAAATGACATATGACATTCAAAGGCCTAGACATTCTCATGCTTTCAAAATGGAATACCTAGTGGGCGGCACCTGTGTCTCAAGGAGTAGGGCACTGGCCCCATATACCAGAGGTGGAGGGTTCAAACCCAGCCCCAGCCATAAACTGCAACACCAACAAAAAAAGTGGAATACCTAGCCTAATGTGCATAGACGCATGAATGGCAAAGTACTATATGTATAAGTCATAATATATTTATTCACCTATTTTTGGACATTTGGAGTTGTTACTAGATTTTTACTATAATGAATAAAGCCACTATGAATAGTTATGTAAACTTTTTGCATGGACATGTGTTTCCATTTCTCTTAGGAAAATACCTAGGAGTGAGCTTGATGACTCAATTGATAAGTATATTGTTAACTTTATAAGATAGTGCCAAAATGCTTTTTTTTTTAAACCAAATTTTTTTTTTATTTCAAATTAATGAAGGAATAAATTTTAAGGTTACATTGTTGTCACTCCCAAGGTTAAAGTTCAAGCTGTAGGAGAGCCTCCCACCCTGGGGAGGGGGCATACTAAATACCCTTGCATTTTGGACATGAGGTGAGATCCCACCAAGTGCCCTCCCTCCTCCCACCAATCACCCTCCTCCCTTCCCCTCCTTTCTCACTCCTCAGCCCTTCCCCTTAGTATACTATATTTGTGCTTTATCATTTGTATTAGTGTGTAAGTGTTTATACAATGGTTTCATTATAGAATTTAGTACATTTGATGTATTTTCCCCATTCTTTTTTATTTTTTTATTTATTTTTTATTTATTGTTGGAGATTCATTGAGGGTACAAAAAACCAGGTTATACTGATTGCATTTGTTAGGTAAAGTCCCTCTTACAACCATATCTTGCCCCCAATTTTTCCCAATCATGAAGTACTTTACTAAGAAGAATGTGTTCCAATTCCATCCAGGGAAATGTAAAAGATTAAAGTCTCCATCTTTTTTATGACTGAATAATACTCCATGGTATGCATATACCACAATTTATAAAAGCAAATCTGGAGGAATCACATCACCAGACATCATAATATACTACAAATTTATAGTTATCAAAACAGCATGATACTGGCACAAAAACAGAGATATAGATCTATGGAATAGAATGGAAAATCTAGAGATGAACCCAGCAATTCTTCCTGTCTATGCATCATTGTTCTGACCCCAACTCCCCCAGCCTTATAGAATACAGGTTGCTTCTCATTAGGATATAGTCAATTTATATTTTATATTAATTTTTAAATATATTTATTCATTTAATTCTAACCCTTAAATTAAGCTTATTGCCAATTTTTCCCAAAGTAAATTAAAGAAATACTTGTGAGGAATTCTATGGCAGTTTAAATAACATATGGTAGAGTGACCAAACTTTTGACAATAACCCACCCTTCTGTATTGATACCTAAAACTCAAAATAAAGGTGAATAGCTAAACAGCAATATTGTTTCTACACAGTGGGAGGAACAGCCATTCAATACTAAAGTTGAAGGCAGAACAGTCTAATTTGAAAGCAAACATGCTGGGAACATTATGCTTCTAGCTAACTAAAAACCAATTCCTCAGAGAAATTTCTTACAATAGTTAGATAATAATTTTTCCATGTGTCATGCTTTCAAGTCTCATCCACACGCATTCCCAATTCTGTGAGATCTGTACATTGTTACAGAAGAATTCTTATGACTTAATACATAACAGCATTAACATTAATACTCTCATGTGAGATATTCTGTGTGATTTTTAATATGTGAAAGAATGTGTTAACCATAACATAAAATATTTTATGAACTAATGTGATGCTTCTAATGTCTAACTACATTTTGATTGCAATTACATATTTGCTCCTATTTTTGCTGAACTTGGTCTTGATTTGTCATGCTTTCTTGTACATGGAGTCTGCTCATGAGTCATTGTTTGCCTCTTTTACTCCCTATGACCCAGTATTCACATAATCCAGAAACCTCTGTCCTCTATAACTACTCACAACATATTCTGCCTTCTTCACAGAACATCTGGATACTGCTGCTGCCTTGAATTTTCTACACCTTTGGTTTTCATGAATTTGAAATTGCAATGATGCTGCATAGGAATATCTCTCTCTCTGAGTTATTTTACCCCAGATTTATCCTGGGTAGTCCTGGCTTGCAAGATCCCACATGTCCCTCCACCCTGGTTGGACTATTCTGTCATTATCCATTGCCACAGATGTGTATGTCATTGAAGGTCACTCATTACTTATTTAATAAAATCCAGACATTCAGGGTAATGCACAGCAGGATTTCTTTCCAGCTTCACATTCTTATCTCCCACTGTCTCTGTAGTGCTATCATTGTACCACTTCTATCACAGTGTGCTCCAGACCGGATGATTGTTTTGAACATAATCCACAGTCTACCGCCTCTCTGCTTTCCCTCTATTTCAAATGCCCAAACCAGACATGTCCCCATTTACTAAAATCAATGTCATTTATTTCAGTTTTTGCTATATCACTATTCTGGTCCAGAACACACTATGGTTTTTACAATTACAAAGACATCTATTCTTCAGGACATTAAGGGACAAAGACCAAACACAAAAATGGATTTTACTGTGTCCTTTATTTTCGTTTTTGCCTTTTTAGCATTAGTGCCTAAAAATACCCAGATATGTCCCCTAGCATATGCCAGCTTTTACCTAAAGAAAGGGGTCTTCAGTGTTCCAGACAATTCTCACTCCCTTATCTGTCATTACTTGGTCATCTAACAGTGCCAGGGCATAAAATGAGTATCCTACTTACGGCATGCACTGCCCCTATAAACACACGTTTGAGGAGTAATAACTATATTACTTATCCTGGGACAGAAATCATGGGCCAATATGTAAAACAACAGGAAAGGTCTTATCCAAATCTATTTTTGGATGCATATAACTCAAAAATACTACCAAATATGAATTTTTTTTGGAGCTTTGGAATATTTTGAGTCTTTTGATGAAGCTCTTATTTTCTTTTTTTTTATATTGTTGGGTATTCATTGAGGGTACAAGATGTGTCACACACTGATACCCCACCTCCCTCCTTCCTTTCCTCTCTCTGCTCTTCCTTCCCCCCCACCCCCTTCCCTCCTTCTCTCTCTCTCTGCTCTCCCCTGTCCCTGCCCCCACCATGTCATTAATTGTCATTAATTGTCCTCATATCAAAATTGAATACATAAGATTCATGCTTCTCCATTCTTGTGATGCTTTACTAAGAATAATGTGTTCCACCGCCATACAGGTTAATACAAAGGCTGTAAAGTCTCCATTTTTTTAAATGGCTAAATAGTATTCCATGGTATACATGTATCACAGCTTATTAGTCAATTCCTGGGTTGGGAGGAATTTAGGCTGTTTCCACATTATGGCAATTGTAAATTGAGCTGCAATAAACAGTCTAGTGCAAGTGTCCTTATGGTAAGTGTTTTTTTTTGTTTGTTTGTTTGTTTTCCTTCTGGATAGATGCCCAGTAATGGGATTGCAGGATCAAATGGGAGGTCTAGCTTGAGTTCTTTGAGGTTTCTCTATACTTCCGTCCAAAAAAATTGTATTAGTTTACAGTCCCACCAGCAGTGTAAAAATGTTCCTTTCTCTCCACATCCACGCCAGCATGAGCAGTTTTGGGATTTTTGTGATATGAGCTATTCTCTTTGCGAATGGCCCACATCACAAAATTGGCACAGTGTCCACCTACTGTGTATATTGCAAGTTCAGACTTTAGACTGCAAAATAACTAAGGTCATTTACAACTTTCAAAATATTTATCAAGCAAAAAAATCTTCATTTCATAGAATATGACTTTCTAGCCCTGTTAAAGTGGGGTTATATGATATCTCAGGGGGGTTTTGATTTGCATTTCTTTAATAATCAAGGATGATGAGCATTTTTTCATATGTTTGCTAGCCATTCGTCTGTCTTCTTGAGAGAAGGTTCTGTTCATCTGCATTCCGCATTGATATATGGGATTGTTGGCTTGTTTCCTGTGGAGAAGACATACAGGCTACCTTTAGAGGAAAGGGCTTTATTGGTTTTCTCTACTTTTCTTACATAAGGTACAAAAATATCTTTTCCTCACCTATCCTGGGTTTATGTTTAACATCCCTATAATAAAAGACATATTAATAAGCTAAAATCCAAAAAAACAAATTCAATGTAAGTTTTACATCACATGGGAGTTTTAATAAGGAAATGAAGACCTAAACAAATGGTTAAACTTGTGTATTTTTATCCTAAGTTTGATGAAGACTGAGCAGTAATGGAGAAATAGGATTAAACAAAGGGTATGATCTAATGGTAATAAACTGTGGAAAACTTAGCAAGACTTATTTGCTCATATTCTTCCTGGCATCTCTGTAGTACAGTTCATTCAGAATATGGTTAAATATGCTATTCTCCTTATAGCTGTTCCTGTTACTTAACGGAGAAGTGATATCACCCTTATTTCAACTTGTATAATAAGGGTTCTTGTAGTATTTTTCTATTATGGAATGTTAATTCCTTGAAGATAGGACATGTTGTTTATTTCACTGTGACTTTGATGTCAGCCCAACCAGTGATTTAAACATAGTAGTTACGTAAAACTGTGAATTTGGAAGCACACCATCCTGACTATGAAACCTGACTATATTATTTATTATCAGGGCACTTATAGTTTCCAAGCCCCTCCCTCCAAATTGGGTATTAAAACAGTACCATGCAATGTCAAAGGCAAATATTAAATAATGTGAGTATATTATGGTCTAGTATATATGAAATGTCCAATAAAAGTAGGTTTCTTTCTTTATTTCACAGTATTTACTTAAAAATCATGTGAGCAGATAACATTTCAATAAGAAGGATTGAAGTGATTTTCTGTTCCTTTGATGAAATGAACACTAACACTATTTCCCTCTGTTTGTCTTGCTAACAAGGATATATTTTTCTTTCTTACAGCCAACATTTACGTAAAGGCATTGTGGTTTTCCAGACTTAAAACGGAGTTTCCAAGATTTTAATAAGTCAAGGTCTACATTAAAAAGGAAACAAAATATATCAAATTAATATGCTACTTTTCTGCTGTAAGAATCTAGAAAAATTAAAAAAAAACCTGATTTATAGAATTATGAGAGTAGGATGGGTATGAACAGAAGCTCATGTCTTCAATTATGATGTGTTAAAGCTGGGTCCTGGCTTCCAGAACTCAGAGGAGTTCACTGAATCTTACAATATTTTCACCTTCTTTTGTGTCAGGCACTCACTCATCTCTCAATTATTTAAAAAGAAGCTTCTTCTTCCTAAAAACCCTTTATGCTGGTTATACTTTTTGACACCCACTGATTCCTAATCCCAGACCACCTCTGTCAATTCTCCATCCTTCTACCCTCCTCTGATCCCTGGCAAGCTGACTCACAGAGACTGAATTGCTTGGGTTCCTTTGTAGCAGCTGGGTTTGGTTGATAAAACAAAGTCAGAGGAAAGAAAACATGGGATGCTTCTTCTGAGCTCCTTCCCTGCTCTGAGTAACACCTTCTGTCACTGACTGGGTCCTTCTGGAACTACTACTTCTATTATGCCTTAATTCCAGCTTTTACTAGAATTGGTAACACTCATTTCCCATTTTCCCCTTCAGGAATGAGGGTGGTAATGGTCTCCTGCTCTCTATAGTCTCTGGAGTATTTGTAGAGTCCTTTAACTCACATCTCTGCAAGTGATCCCTTCCTTCGAGTTTCTTCTGTATTGTGTTTTATTCTTGCCAAGACCCTGACCACACACCTTCTCTAACCACTTAGACTAGGTTAGTTGCTCCTACTGTGAGCTTACCTCTCATTCTGTGCTTCCCCATTGCATCATTTTTCTGTCACACATTTTCACCGTTATTTGTTTAAATTCCTGGTCTTGCCAGACTTTGTGAAGGGAAATGCACAATCAATGTCATCCACTATTTTGTTAACAGTACCTGACGCCGAGTTTGGCATCAGTAAGTAGTAATTGTGTGAGTTAATGAATGAGTGACTAATTAGTAGGTGTGATACATATTTCTCCCCCAAATAGGTCATAAAATAATAAAAATAGACTCTGGGAGGGTGATTACATTTCATAAAGGCTAACTCTATGACAGATCATCAAAGAAAGATTCACGTCCCACTTCTTGTTTTTACGTAATGCCAGAGAATGAGTTCCATTCTATACAAGTTCAGACTTTATTTTTTTTAGAAGAGTAGATAAATTGTTTATTATTATTATTTCAATTGCTGGGTTTAGACATTTAGACTCTACCATTAATATATTTGACATGTACACTTCTCACCTATTGTGTATATTGCAAGTTCAGACTTTAGACTGCAAGATAACTAAGGTCATTTACAACTTTCAAAATATTTATCAAGCAAAAAAAAATCTTCGTTTCATAGAATATGACTTTCTAGCTCTGTTAAAGTGGGAGAACTGACATTCAAGAAACACTGGTCAATTTAATTAATGGAATATTATGTAGGTGCCCACCAGTGTGTACACTGTTTGAAACCCTGCGGTGTGATGCAGTATGTCTCATGTGCTACTATAAGCTTCACAGCTCTGAATCATTTCCTCTGCAAGTTTTCTTTAAAATTCCTCCTGGTTTTTCATTGCCTCTTAAGTTTTAGATGAGGAAACTTAGGACTTTTCAGGAACTACCTCTAAAAGTCTAAAATATTCTTCCTCTGAAACAGAGTATCTTATTCAGCCTTCTATAGTAAAGCTAACTCTTATTTGTCTCCCAGAGCACAGGATAGTGATTGGCACCATGGTAACATCAAGATAAATGAACAAGATAAGTGAAATAATGAAGCAATTGGAGTACGGTAAATGGTCAACTCAGTCCCCAGAGGCATGTGACTCTTTCCAGAGAGAAGAAAGTAAATGGACATAACAAAGGAGAATCCAAATGATAGAGCATATTCCCCAGGAGATAATATGTGTTATTATATAATACAGAGGTATGTGCGCATACTCAAACTGCAGATGCACTGTTTTTCTGAAGTTACACATTACACATATTTGAACAACAGTACTTAAAGATGAATGTAGAAATGCCTGTAGCAATAAAACATAGTTGCTGGATCTTAGCAGGCAGAATATCTGAACAATAAAAAGTAACAATTCTGGCTTTAATATATCAATTTTGAAAGTTAGAAAGGACTAGTCTTGCTTAAAGGAGTGTAAGATGGTGAATTTGAAGAATTTTGTTACCAAAAGGGAAATGCAGAATCAAGGCATGAAGGGAGAAGATCCAGAGGAAATTTGGTATTGAGTGGCGTTAGTCACTCTCAGTAACCAAGGTCAGTACTATGTATATGATTTATTTATATTTGCATTAATTTATAATTTCCCATATATAGCCCAATCCATTTCTTTACTTTCATACCTTTAGTGCCTTATGGTAGTCTCCACAAAATCCCAAGTAATAACTCGTTTGGGGAATTATTATTGCATGCATTATTATACATGCAGTAAGTGTATCAAACCAAATTCAAAGTCACTTAACAATTTTCCTAATTTCAGGAACCAGGTTACAACTTATAAACTATAATTTATCACTATAGACTATAACTTTTAACTGTAAACTATAACTTATGCAATTAATGCCCTAAGGAAATGAATCCTCGTTTGGATGATTACTCCCTTTCAGAATGGTCTCTGAGTTAAGATAAGGCTAGGGCAAGTGGTAGACATGGTTAACTCCTACTTTTCACATTTCATGTTCTGTAAACTGAGATACCATTCCCTAAACCTTTATTCTATGATTTCTTTCTTGATTCAAATACCTCCTGAATATTTCCAGAAGAGAACAAATACAAAGATTCGTCCTTACTTTATTGATTCCATGGTAGTAAATTAATGATTCTCCCTCCAATAGTGCCTTACTCTCACCTCTGAAAAACAATAATAATTTACACTTGGGTGAAATCTGTTTATTGATGAGTGTAGGTCTTGATATTGATTTTTCCAGTTTCAGCTGTCCATTTGAAGCTTTTTTTTTTTTTTTGCAGTTTTTGGCCAGGGCTGGGTTTGAGCCTGCACCTCTGGCATATGGGGCCAATGCCCTACTCCTTTGAGCCACAGGTGACTCCCTCCACTTGAAGCATTTTTGTAAACATTCATTTGTATCCATATTCAATTGGCTAATACAGCATACACATCTTTTATAAATGTATCCAGTATTGGAGAAATGCTATTTGATGTGACTTGTGATTTGATTTGAAATAGTAATTCCATCTTTAAAGAATATGAAGCCTCTCTACTGTCCAAACAAGGCTGTGATGAGATGGAAAGAAATAAAAGGATACAAAAGCTTGTCAGAGTCTCAGTGGAAACTTAAAGATATCTCAGCTGGGGTGGTAACTGTGGCTCAGTGAGTAGGATGCCATCCCCATATACCGAGGGTGGCAGGTTTGAACCTGGCCCCTGGCAAAACAGCAACAAAAAATAGCTGGGCATTGTGGCAGGCACCTATAGTCCCAGCTACTTGGGAGGCTGAGGCAAGAAAAATGCCTAAGCCCAAGAGCTGGAGGTTGCTGTGAGCTGTGATTCCACAGCACTCTACCAAGGGTGACAGAGTGAGACTCTGTCTCTAAAACAATTAAAAATGAAAAAAAGATATCCCAGCCAAAAACATTTCTGGGGAAAAAAAGACACAGACAAACAAGCAATCCTGAAACAGGTGGCTTGTGATCATGGAGGGTAAGGCTGGAAATCTACTAGAAGATCTAAAGTGACCACTAAAAGGAGTTCATATTCGATGTCTTTGTCATTGGGAGAAGAGGTGAAATCTTTCTGAGAGGGGAAAAATTGTGATTTCAGTTAAGTTTTTCAGAGGAATAATAAAATTACACATGAAAGATAGGGAAGAATGTTATCTGGGAATAAGTAACCCTTATGTTTCAGTATTTTCAAAGAATGGCAGAATTGATATCATAAATATGTTTTTTTTAATTCTCAAATTACCTTGATTAGTCAGATTTGGACTTCTGGTTAAGAAAAATAAGGTTTCTTGGAAACAGATTAATCCTAAGGTGAGCCCTCGAGCCTTAAACGACAATTACTCTTATTTATACAAAACTATACTGCAATTATCCAAGGAGAGAGGAGGTGGGATGTGATGAAAATATAAGGGAGTTTGAGAGAGGAAAAAGAGGAAGGTGTTAAACCAAGTCCTATGAGGAAAACATGAACAGTGACTGTAAATGGCTTGAACACTTGGATACAGCAGACAACTAGGGTACATTTAAGACTGTACCCTGAGATTTCTCTTTTAACTGAAATGAAAATTAACACAAAAGAGTCAAAAGACTTCTGAATTCACAAAGTTGGTACTAAAATCAGGTCTCCAAATGCTTGTTCTATGATCTTTTCTCCTATACAAGTTCCACTCCAGGCCTAAAAGAAAATTTAGAAAAAAATTACTAATTTTAAAATAATTCCTAAAAGAAGTAAACTCTGATTATTATTTTAATTTTTCAAAATGTCTATTACTTTAGTCATTCTCATTCACAATGTCTTCACTTGTGGCCCTGTGCTGAAGTTCAAAACACCAAACAAACAAGTAAAATAAGTATGATTTAATATTAGATATTCAGGGAAACTTTACATAGAGTAAATGAAAATACAGTATTTTCTCTTATGAAATATACAACACAAATAATAAAACACAGGTGTATACTCATAGAAAAAAGAAAAAAATATATGTCAACTACATGACAAGTCCTGAATGAGGCAATTACCTGAGAATCCGCTGCCATAGAAAGAATTGAGGCAATTTCAATGCGCAGATAGATAATGCAAAAAAAGAAACCCTCTTTCCACTAAATATCATTCACAGTGATAGAACAGTTCATCTAATTGTGGAAACCCATCTGTCATTTTTCAATACATCCTCGGGGATTTAATTTTTGCAACATCTGTAATTTTGCATGCTACATAAAAAATTGATTCCTTTGCTTCTCTTTAAAAATACTATAATTTTAACTTGGTAAATATTTATTCTGTATCTACAACATACAGGTCCCCAGGCTAAATATATTGTGAAGTTTAAAGTTGAATACTATATAATCCTTGGTCTAAAATTAAAAAGACTGAACATTAAAAAATGAAGCAGAACACGATCAGCCCCATAAGAGAAATGTTACTGCCTGTGGAAGCTCATAAAAAAGCAGAAATAATATCTAGATAAATCATCCGAAATGGCTCCATGAAAGCAGAAACATTTGATCTGTGTTTGGATAACCAAAGGTAGATAAGGAGGCCAGCAGGTGGCAGGAAGAGCATAAAAGATGCAAAGACAGGCCTGCCACTCAACTTGGCTCCAGCTTTGAGCAAACATATCATAAGCTGGAAACTAAGTAGCGAATAAAAGATTGTGTACAATATAAAGCCTTTAAATACAAAGAACTGGGAATCAATTTGGAAATGAAGTGAGCAATTTTTTAAAGCTTTTCTCAAGGCAATGAAATGATCAGAATAGTAATTTCAACACCTTATGTCCCCGTGTTATAGAGAAATGAAAGACTAACCCCAGTATTATCACTTAAGGAGTCAGTGTGACAGGATCAGTGAGATAAGGTTCTGAACCAGATTTCTAATGATGGGAATAGAAAAGAAGGCATCATGTGAGACTTTAAGGTGGAATTTCCAACATATGACAGCCAATTAGATGATAATAGGTAGTGTGAGTAATAAATTACTCCAAAACTTAATGATTCAAAATACAGTTCCTGAAGATCAGGAGCGCAAGAGTAATTTGCCTTGTGGGTAGATTCTGGCTTCGGGCTATCTCATAAGATTGTGGACAGCTGTTGGCTAAGGCTGCAGTTGTCTGAAGGCTTGAAGGAAGCTGAACAAGCCATTCCTGAGATGGCTCACTTACATAGCTGGCAAGTTGGTACTGGCTCTAGGCCGGAGGAGGCTTCAGTTCCTCTCCACGTAGTCCTCACCATGGGGCTTTTGAGTGTCTTTACAACTTGGTAGCTAGTTTTTCCTAGTGGGAGTGATCAAAGAATCCAAGACCAAAACTGCAATGCTTTTTATAAGCTAGATTCTGAAGTCTCTCTCACACTATCACTTCCACTGTAACCTAGTTTTCACACAGATCAGCCCTAATTCAAAGAGGGAAGGGAGTATACAAAGATATGAACATCAGGAAAAGAGGAACACTGGGAGATATCTTGTGCCTAGCTACCAAAGTGTGGCTTTCTTTGGGGGGAAAAATCTACTTTATGTTCCCAGATCCGAGCATAGTCCATGATTGATGTGAAAAATGAAAGATGGCTTTGAGTTTTTGAGCTTATTTAATTCGTATAATTTTAGCTCTATACTCCATAAAAATAGAGTTGAAGACATCTAAGAGGAAAGATTGTAGCTCTGATTTTTACATATTTTCTTTAAGGAGGAAAATGCAAAAACGGATGTATTTATTTAATTTTTAACCCCTCAAATTTCAAAGATCAATTGAAAGAGAGGAAATCCAACACACTCTTTTATATTCAGTCCCTGCAAGTACATAAATTTGAGTCATGAATAAGAGGTGCCATGAACCACTGCTTCATTTTAAATGGAACTTTAGGCTTTTCAGTAGATGCTGCCATGTTGAAAGTAATTGGAAAATTTTCAGAAGAGCTTCTCAACAAATGTAGTGTTCACGGAGATACAAAGGAATAAAGCAGAGATGATTTCACTTGCTGTGCTACATAAAAGCTGGCAAATTCCAAAAGATGTCATAATAGACTTAGACTTCAGACAGATGCAATTTTTCTTTGTAATAAACTCAAATCCCTAAACTCTGATATCATTTTATAATGACAAGGAGTATGACTACATGTATCTAATCTCGTCACACAGAGCAAGGTCCATTTAATGACACACAGCCTCAGGACTATCTCTTGCCTTTTATAATCCCTATGAGGGCTACTCTCATACTATGGACTTAAATCTTCATTGTCTTTTCTCATTACTCATTAAAATTTCGCATACAATTCAACAGAGATTTTTATTTATTTTATTTTATTTTTTATTAAATCATAGCTGCGTACATTAGTGCAATCAAGGGGTACAATGTGCTGGTTTCATATACAATCTGAAATGTTTTCATCAAACTGTTTAACAGAGCCTTCATGGCATTTTCTTAGTTATTGTATAAAAACATTGGTATTCTGCATTTAGTAAGTTTAGCCTATACCCTTCTAAGATGCACCATAAGTGTGGCCCCACCAATTACCCTCCCTCCACTCCCTCCCCCATCCCCTCCCCTCCCTTGCCCATTTCCCCATACTTCTGTGCTATAGTTCAGTTATAGCCTTCATATGAAACCTATAAATTAGCTTCATAGTAGGGCTGAGTACATTGGATACTTTTTCTTCCATTCTTGAGATACTTTGCTAAGAAGAATATATTCGAGCTCCATCCATGTAAACACTAAAGAGGTAAATTCTCCATCTTTCTTTAAGGCTGCATAGTATTCCATGGTATACATGTACCACAATTTATTAATCCATTCGTGGGTCGATGGGCACTTGGGCTTCTTCCATGACTTAGCAATTATCAATTGGGCTTCAATAAACATTCCGGTACAGTTGTCTTTGTTATAATGTGATTTTTGGTCTTCTGGGTACCTAGTAAAGGAATTATAGGATCGAATGGCAGGTCTCTTTTTAGATCTCTAAGTACTCTCCAAACATCCTTCCAAAGGGAACAATTCATTGTGCATTCCCACCAGCAGTGTAGAAATGTTCCCTTTTTTCTACATTCATGCCAACATCTCTGGTTTTGGGATTTTGTCATGTGGGCTAATCTTACTGGAGTTAGGTGGTGTCTCAAAGTAGTTTTGACTTGCATTTCTCTGATCATTAAGGATGGTGAGCATTTTTTCATGTGTCTGTAGGCCGTGTGCCTATCTTCTTAGAGAAGTTTCTCTTCAAGTCCTTTGCCCACCCTGAGATGGGATCACTTGTTCTTTTCTTGCTAATGCGTTTGAGTTCTCTGTGATTCTGGTTATTAAACCTTTGTTGGAGGCATAGCTTGCAAATATTTTCTCCCATTCTGAGGGCTGTCTGCTTGCTCTTCTTACTACGTTTCTGGCTGAACAGAAACTTTTTAGTTTGATCAGGTCCCAGTAGTGTATCTTTGATACTGCTTCAATTGCCTAGGGAGTCCTCCTCATAAAATATTCACCAAAGCAAATTCCTTCAAGAGTTTTCCTTGCACTATCTTCTAATATTTTGATAGTTTCATGTCTTAAGTTTAAATGTTTAATCCAGTGAGAGTCCACCTAAGTTAATGGTGAGAGGTGTGGGTCC